>JANIHZ010000007.1:60201196-60212785 GCA_027478365.1 Erythroxylum rufum
AATTCTTTTTTCTAATATTGAAAATATACTAAAATATAACATTTGTCATGTTCTTAATAATTTAATGTGTTTTTTCAAAGGTAAAAAAATTAAAAACGGATAAATTAAAGCGACACCGTGGGGGTGTATTACCAACACAAGTAAAATGTGAAAGAATGCAAGAATATGGAAATAGTATAGAAGGATTTTTATATTAGGACTAGAATCAGTAATATGATAAAATGAAAGAGAACTTTATTCACAATTAATAAAAGAAAAGGACACGTTAAAAAATATTTCTTCTTATATAAATATAAATAAAAATTACTTTTTTAAATAGATAATAAATCATGGTGTACACTCAATACCCTATAAATCATATTATTTTTCTCATTCTTTACAACCTAATAATGTTACCATAAACGAAAAGATCAAAGAAAATCCTTTTACAGAAAGTAACTAAATGTGTAATTATATATATTAGTAATTAATTAATTAATTAATTGTATTTAGATTCTATCCAAATTTCTTAGAATTACTTGATCAATGATGTTATTATGCTTCCTTTTAAATTACATTCAAGTTTCAAAGCTCCTAAAACATAAAAGATCTAAAGTAACTGATATTATTTAGTTTCCATCTAAACTTTATGAAAACCTCATTTACATTAAAATTAAACTTACAATACGGGTTAAGGCTATAAATAAGGATTATTAAAATAAATCAAATGGTAAAGTTAAAAACCGAACTGAAAAGTTGGACGGTGAAAGGGTTTACGGTTGAACCAGCTAAATTAATTGAATTTAACTAATATAGAAAAAATTAACAAAAAAAAACTCAAAACAAAATATTTAAATAAGGAAGACTTTAACAACCTAATAATATTCCCATAATCAAGAGCCTTTCATGGAAAATCTTGCTGGAGGCTGTAATTAAATTCCCAAAGTTGAAACCCTAGAATATCATTAGCATTTAAAGCCCTCAATAACTAATTGATTCTCCTTAGTTTATCCAAATGTGATATGATCACTTGACCAAATTAAAACTAACTACTTTCCATCTAAATTACATCAGATATAAGTTTTATCAGCCTTTAATATATAAATGGACGGTCCAGATTGACGAAGATGTTGATCCTGTGGTGGAAAAACGTGATGCGTATGAGTAAGCTATGTGCATTAGATCATAGCATCACTCCACATTAGTCTACAGTAAGTCAGAGAAAGAGAGAGAGAGAGAGAGAGCATGTGTCTCTGAGAGTTATATACAGCAAAGTTGGATCATAAACAAATGTATCAAAAAGGAAAAAGAAGGCTTTTGTGTTCTGTTTGAGGAGAGAAAGTAAAGCTACAGACAAATACAGAGTGTACTAGGGAGAGCTAGAGCGTTTATTATGAGTTTGTTTTGGCTAGAAAAGAATTCAAAGATATCTGTTTGATTTGGGGTTCAACTCGCCATCACCATCATTGTCCCACTTCTACAGCTTTTTTCACTTCCATATTTTTCTCTCTTTCTCTCTCTGTTTGTCTATTCTTTTTGATCCACTCTTCATTTGTGTTTCTTTCTTTTTTCTCTTCTTTGCCCATCTGGGTTTTGATTAACAAGGCCAAACAACCAAATTCTCAGCATGTTTACTGAGAAGGATTGAAGCTTTTTTGTTTCACTCTGTTACATTTGTTTTTAAATCTTTGTTGTTGGTGTGTTCTTATACCATTTGGGTGTTTTGAGTCTGATTCACAATGAATGCTAAGGACAGAACGGATGGTGTAGCTAACGAAGATAGATTCCCTGAGGTTCTGCGGGTTTTGGCTGTTGATGACGACCCAATTTGCCTCGAAGTTTTGGAGAAAATGCTTCGTAAATGCCAATATCAAGGTGTGTTTATAAGTGTCCAATTACTTTTTTTTTGTCTTTTGATTTCTTCAATCTTTGCCGTTTTTATATGGAAGATATGTTTGTTTTCTTGGCTTTGCTGTTAATTATATCCCCTCTCTGCACCTCTGTTTCTAATCATAACGTTGCTCTCCCTACTTTTAGGACAATACATCTTCCGGCCTTTATCTGGTGCAGGCCTGTTTACTTGGTGGTTTAATTGTTTTACCTATATGTTCAAGGTTTTTGTTCCTTTCTGCACATGCTTGATGTTATGAATCTGTGAAAACTTATACTCTTGGTTTAATTTCCTTGTTGAAGTTAAGATGTTGATCCACTGTTAGAAACAGCGTCCCGTTTCTGTCTACCAGTCTGCAAGTTATGCGTATGATCATTATCGTGAAAGTAATTTATAATTCTCCTGTTATTTGTGTTGTATTTAGGCTTTTGGCAATCATCACTCTTTGAAATCTCAATCGTTTCTTTAAACTCAAACAGGGTGTTTTTTTTTTCAGTTACAACTACCAATCAAGCAGTGACAGCTTTGAAAATGCTACGAGAAAACAAAAACAAGTATGATCTTGTTATCAGTGATGTTAACATGCCAGATATGGATGGTTTTAAGCTTCTCGAGCTTGTGGGGCTTGAAATGGACTTACCTGTCATCAGTAAGCAAATGCCCTGTTTTGCTGAGTTTATTTCTTTCTTTCTTTTCTGCAATAACATTGCTCTTACATTTACACCAGTTCTTGCAGTTCGGTTGTTGTTCCAGACTAAAAAACTTGTTATTTTAGAAGGGTGATTTTTTGTTGTTTATTTTCCATTATAATGGTCATCACTCTTCGAAACCGAAGAACATTACTGTGTGATCTTCATACTAATTTTAATGCCAACATGAATACAATTCAATGAAAAAGTAGGATAAATTGTTGAGTGGATAATCTATTACGACTAATTTTGATAATCTTTTCCTACTAATTCTAATACAGTGTTGTCGGCACATAGCGACAAGGAGCTTGTGTACAAGGGGATTATACATGGTGCTGTTGACTATTTGATAAAACCTGTTAGAATGGAGGTGCTGAAGAACATATGGCAACATGTAATCAGGAAAAAGAATTTTAACCCAAAAGACCCAAGTGGGCCTTCAGTTCAAGAGAAGACTCGTGATATGGCCGGAGAAGGTGGACAAGGAGTGTCAAGTGGTAGTTCTGATCAAAATGGTAAAGTGAATAGGAAGCGGAAGGACCAAGAAGAAGAGGATGAAGAAGAAGATGAGAATGGTCATGAGAATGAGGAATCTGGGGCTCAGAAGAAGCCTCGTGTTGTTTGGTCTGTTGACCTGCACAAGAAGTTTGTAGCTGCTGTCAATCAGTTAGGTCCTGAAAGTAAGTTTTTTCTGTCAATGGGTGATGTTTCTACTTATTTTACAGCTATTAATCCATGTTCTTAATCAATTTCAGAGGCTGTTCCAAAAAAAATTCTTGACATGATGAATGTAGAAGGGCTGACAAGGGAAAATGTAGCAAGCCATCTGCAAGTAATTCTCTTCATTTTGTTTTACATTTTACTTTATAATTTACTCATACCTTGTTGATGTTTTTCAAGCACCTGTCAATGGAATTATGAATTTTCATGTTTATCCTTCTTAAATTTGTAAGCTTTCTATGAGTTTCTATTCCTTAAGCTAACAAATCCATATATTTTTATGTTCTACTGCAGAAATACAGGCTTTACCTGAAAAGAATCAGTGTACCACCCCAGCAAGGCATGGTTGCAGCATTTGGAGCTAAAGATTCTTCTTACTTTCGCATGAGTGCACTAGATGGATTTGGAGATTTTCGCAGCTTAAGTGGACCAGGAAGATTTTCAACTGCATCTCTATCATCTTATACACCAGGAGGTATGCTTGGAAGATTGAACTCTACAGCTGCTTTAACGATGCGAGGAATACCTTCTTCTGGTCTGTTCCAATCGGTTAATCCTCAAGGCTCAAGCAGTTGTGTTAATCCTATTGGAAAGCTTCAGGCATCTTTTCTTCCAGCAAACCAAAATGTCAACTTATTTCAAGGGATCACACCTTCGCTAGAGAACCAGCAGAGCAAGCCCACCACACACATTGGAGATTACAGTCACAATGATGGAACGGCAGGTTTTGCACTTGCAGCTGGCTTCCAAGATGTTGGAGTATCTATTAATGCTAGCTTAGGCAATTCGGCATCCAGTGCCTCAAACAATTCTAAATTGGTACAAGGAAACCAGCAACTATGTCAGACTAGAAGCACGTTTGCAGCTCAGTCATCTTTAAACATGCCATCATTGGACCAGGATTGTTTTGATGTTGGAATTAGTGGGTCTTCAAATTTTCTGGATCATAATAGATGTAATGAAAATTGGCAGAGCTCAGTTGAGTTATCGAAATTTCCGTCAAGTCCTTTTCCATTAGACGACCACTTTAGCCACGATCCATTGTCTAGCAGCACCTCGAGAGAGAATTTACCTTTGACTAGCTCTCACATTGATAGTACCCCAATTGATTTTTCATCTTCTGGTCCTATTGCCACATCTTTGGACGATTCCAGATTAGATATGCAAAGCCAAGCAACTTCCATTGGTAATGTTGTTCAAAATATGAATTACATGTCAAAACAAAGATGGGAAGAACATAGCCATGACTATAAATCTAGTGTAAGTAATTCGATCGGTATTGTGAATCCTCTAGCTTCTGACAGTGGTGTGGGTCCTTTGAGCCACAGTTTGGATTACAGAAAAAGGTTTGATGCATCATTGCTTGGTCAATTAAATTCTGTCATTCCTCCAAGTTTCCGGCATTCTGAACTTCAGAAATCTTTGGATGCTAAAATAAGGTCCAGTGACGAGTTTCTTTCGGAGCAAACCAAGTCTCAGAATGGATTCATGCAGAATAACTTTGAGAATTTGGATGATATGATGACTACAACGACTAAGCGGGTATGAACCTCTGAGTTGCTTCACCAATTTTCAGTAACATTTTTCACTTTTCTCTTTCAATGTTTTCTTAAAGTTGCATATAGAGCCAGTGAACTTTAAATAGTTGGATTGTCCATTCTGATGTCAAATGATAACTTTCTGTACTCCCTTAGAATGTACTGTGGCTTAATGTTTATCACCGAGAGTTCTATTTTGTTTGCTTCTTAAGTCAGACCTTGGAATTTAGTGGTTACAGAATACTCAAAATGGAGTTCATACAAATGCTACCATTACTGCAGAATGACAATGTTTCTATCTAGTTATTTGATATGTTGCAGACCTTCTAAAAATTTTCTCATGTCAAGTATTTAAACACCAATGAAAAATGTAATGGAGGAAACATCCAGTCTTTATAATGCCATTTTTTTGTTGGAGTTGAGTGCAATGTAGTCTGTGACAATTTTATAGTGTTGTTCGTCATTGCATCGTCCAGCCGACAATATCTTGATGCCTTTCAATGCTGTTCAAGCAGGAGCAAAATGAAACAATCTTACTGGATGGAGAATTTGGATACGATGCTTACTCTCTTGGATCATGTATGTGAGCCTTTATTTGTGGTGATTGTACAAAAGAGGCTCTGCTTTAAAACTTGTTCCATCCCACTTCCTGAGAAATCTGTATCATCTTGTAATCTAGTTTGCCTTTTTCTTGATCATTCCTCTCAATGTGTTTCTTCTACCTTCTTCCCTGTCACTCTAGTTAATTTCTTGCTAATAATAGTTGTAGTATCATTGTTTCCAATACTAAGCTCCAATGGCTTCTCCTTCTTCCTTCTCACTGGTACTGATAGATAGTAACATGATAAAATTTTCAGAACTTCTGTACATTAGTTTGATGTTTAAAGAAGCATAACTACCTGAACAGATAGATGCATTAATCTTCCATTAAAGTTAGTTTTATACCTTGATGTTCAGAAACATGTAATAATATGTTCAAATGATAATTTTCAACCATTGTTGTGATGGTACTAAAAACATTTTATTCTAATGTTATTGCATATTAAAAGAAGATTTTGATATGGTAATAATTAACTGTAATGATACTAACTTATAGGATTTTCTGTTCTTCTTTTAATCAAGTTTTCGAGATTTGTTTACATTGAAATTAACTTATATTATTACATCCTTAATTTGGAATCATTACCTACAGCTTTTTAATTAACCAAATGGTACTTATCTGGTACCTTTGAAGTAACAAGGAAGAGTGAAGAAAAGTGTTAATAAAGATGGGTGAAGCAACTCAGTGACTATGATTACATATGTGGTATTAACACTTCAAAGTATTATCTTTTTAAATCAAGACTCAGTTTTTAGGCTACACTCTGCTTTCTGGTATCATTTTTGGAGTGAAAGTTCCGTATGTTTGTTCAATTTTGGGGCATCCATAATTGATATATAGCCTTTGAACCTTGATTCTGTGACCCAATATATTAGTTTTGTTATTACAGATATTTAATGCAAGTTTTGACTTGTTTTAAGAAACAGGGTCAAATGATGACTTTGGTTAGTGTTGTTCCAAAAGAAGCAGATATCTACCAGAGCTCCACCTTACTGGGAGAGTATGAGACTCTTTAAAACTAGCATTTGTCACAAAACGAATGCAAACTGTCATGTTATTAAGATTTATGACAGTGAAAGTAACAGTACGAGAAATAAAGATCTTAACGTGAATAGAATGCCTTAAACTTGAGCAGGTGGTCAAATAGGACTTGTAAGATTATTTCTATCCCAAAAATAGTATCATGTAAAAGAATCAAACAAGCTTTATAAACCACTATGAGCTTAGAGATTCAGTACTTATAAATTACAAGTGGGTAAGTGAAAGAAACATCTTTGCTCGGTTTCACACGACTACCAGAGTAAGACCAGAGCAAAACAATTCAAGCAATTTGCTTGCATGCCTAATATAATTATTTCACTGGTTCAAGTGAAAAAAACAAGAAAAATAATTTGTACACTAAATCGACCGCCAGTTATTCGCCTTCCCAACCCATTTGCCGGGCACGCCGCTCCCACAATGAGGTGACTTTCCTTTCTCTGATAAATAACGCCTCACCGCGCTCTCTAGCCTCCTCGCAGGTTTCAGTAGCAGCAATGCATTTTTCTGCCTCCTTCTGGTATTGGGAAGCCACTCTCTTTGCTTCGGCCAATGTAACGTTCATATGTCGAGCAAGCTCTTCGGCAACAGCCTCCTGCAACTTTAGCTCTTCTGTTAAGAGGTCCACAAAGTGCTTCTCCATCTCCCTCTTGAGATCAGGGTCATTGTTTCCACAATCTGTGACATCCAGGATATGTGTTTGTTAATCTGATGTTAAGAACAATGCAATAACTGGAAATTTGAGACATAAAAGTTGCAAATTTTGATAGTTACAGGCCTTTTCTTTGCTCAAAATTTGTTAAAAGTGCCATTTGCCACTAGAAGTAAAGCATGCAAATGATAAGATTAAATCCAAACACCACTATCTTCTGAACCCTTACTTTAGCGGCATATTTCGTTGGATGGGTTCAATTTCAATGAAAACGAAATGGTAAGAAATAGAAAATAAACAATGGAGTTCACATCATCTTCCTTTAAAAAGATCAAACCCCGAAAACAGAAACAGGAATCCCGGTTTAGCTTTTGAAGAATCTTTTAATACAATCTATTATGGCCTCAGAATGAGAACTGAAGTTGATTGTCATAGTGGATTCACAGAATGAGCTCAAACCTGTGACTGAGAGATTGGCCAACCCTGCAAGGATAAAGCAAAACCACACATAAGTCTATCAGTCCACAACCAACAAATTATGCTTTATTTTAGGAGCAATAAGGTAAGAACAAGAACAAACAAGCAGTTTCATCATAACAACGGCCAAATCAACTTTTTATCTACAGGTATGCATCATACCATAGAAAACGTGTCATGTGAATGAAAACGCACACAACTGAATAAAGCCTACACGGTACTCTTAACATGAAAAAACATTTGATTTCCAAGAAATCGGCCTCGATTTCCATCGAGAAAATGATAAACAGCAGTGTCCAATGGTTCACATTTATATACAAAGAGCATTGTATTCAATGAAGCAAAATATTTCAATCACAGAGTAGGATATAATTGCCAGAAATAGAAGAATAGAGCATTTCATGACTCGAAAGACTGCATAGGAAGAAAGTGATTCTTCTAACCGGTTAAATAAGACTTCAAGCACCTTAAACTAATGTCTAATGTTGATAAACATGAAAGTCGCATATCTAACCAAGTAAATTTCACAAAGCCAACATACACATATGAAGTAGATAATAGACTTGCCTCCAAAGCAAACTGAACTTGGTCTCTGTCCATTTTGCGCGGGAATACAAGAAGAGATATGCTAGCCTAGATCAAATTTAACCAAAAATAGTTCCATTCTTATCAGCACGAGAATGAATTTTTGAAGAGAGAGAGGATTTCGGTACAAATCCTCCGTATATTCATTATTCACGAAGAGCTCTTTTGCAAATTGCAAGAAACAAAAGATCGAAATCCGGAACTGATGAAAAGACTTGCAGAAAACTACTCACACAAACGGGCAACTTGTTCGACCAATGAAGCAAATTTGGATCCATAATTGGGAAAGGCAACAGATCAAATACTCGAAATGGTGGAAAGGGCATTCCTAAGTTCCTATCAAATAAATTTGTACTCGATCATGATCAAATTTTGAGAAAAGCCCATAAGTAAAAACAAGCAAAACAGTAAATCTAACAAAGAAAGGGATATACCTGGAGCCATCTTGAGAAGAGATAAAGGAGGAGGACAATCGCAGATGCAAGGAGGACATGAAGAAGAAGAAGAAGCTTTAGAATCAGAAAGTCCAAAACTTTTCTTGAATCTCCAGTAAAGGGCAGGGCCGCAAACAACCAGAGCTGAAACCACTGCAAATATCACCAGACAACACCTCAAGCAAGACCCTGATCTTCTTGACATTTTCACACTCTCCCAAAATGCAAGCTACTCACTTTCTTTCCACTCTTAGCCCTAAGGTAATGAGATCCAAATGTGGATGCATTGATTGATGGGTACAGTTATGTACTGACGAATCAATCCGCTAATTGTGTACTGATTCTTCCTTGTTAAGCTTTTCCTTACTATTCTGAGGAAGTGTCTTAATCTATATATCACCTTAGAAAAAAAGGGAGTGTAACAAAAAGGTTGTTACCTGAAGCCCATGTCCGTGTAACCAAAAACCAGTTATTACATTATCTAGTGAAGAGGATCTGATGCAATCTAAACCCTATTTAACATTTTATCTCTCTCTTTTCTTACCATGAAATGATCTAAACGTAAATGAGAACATAGGGCAGGTGGATACTGAATCATTATTTTCGGTTTTGGGCTTTATATGAAAATACTGTTGAAAAACCTGAAGGGCTTTCCTACTTTTTTGTTCTTATGGTATACATTTTTCACTGGAGCCCACGAAGATCAGTATAAATGAACAATTCAAAGAAGCTACGTACTCCTCTTTTTTTCTTTTTTTTTTTTGGAAGAAAAACAAATTACATTACGAGTCTAGAGAAGCAGAGTTCCGACTGATCCTTCAAGAGAAGTACATGGCACCCAATAGGTGTAATGTCAAAAGAAGTGGATCCTAGCACAAAATACTTTGCATAAGACGCTAACCAATCAGCACATCTGTTGCTCTCACAGTAGATATGCCGCTGCACTACAATCCAGTTTCTTGTTAAAAGTTCATTGATACCCTGAATTATGGGATTGTGGGTCTCGAACTGTCTTGTCGAGGAGGAGAGAAGGTTAATTGTCACTTCCGAATCTACTTCAAGTTCGAGTCGTCGATAGCCTAAGTTCCACGCCAGCAGGAGTCCAGTATACACTCCCTAGGGTTCTGTTAACACCAGAGAATACCGGCCAAAGTTCTGGACAAAGCCGTCAAGCCTATTGCTTGTGCTGTCCTGGATAAGGCCCCCGGAGGTGGCGGTGGCGGTGGCGAAGGAGGAGGAATGGTTGCAAACGCCATCTGTGTTTAACTTGACCCACCCGGTGAGAGGTGGACTCCATCCTATGAGTTGTTCTCGTCGGAGGCGAAGTCTTGTATTCGCTTGCCTTTGCTAAGTGGTCGACTTGTAGATCTGATCTGCATAAGACAAAATCACAAAAATGGGTGAGGAGGGCCACATAAACTAAGTGTCAAAAATGGACTTATTACGCCAGCCCTAGATGAGCCAACAGGTGGCACCAAATTGTTGGGCCCCGATGCCTTTTTAAGCATGTTTAAATTATTTTAAGGTTTTAATTGGATATTTTTTTAATTTGGTTGGAATAAATTAAGGATTTATTGCTTAAGTTATGATTAAATAAAGTCGACCAAGCCTGCCCAAACACTCAATGGTGTTGTTGGAGATTGGTAAGAAGCCACTGTCGAGCTAGCTTGGTGAAAAAATCACTATTAACTAGATGTGGAGGGAAGATGCCCCACATTTGTCGAGCTTTGACACAGTCGCGCACGGTATGTTGCGAGGATTCTACGAGATCACAGTAAGGGCAAGTTCCATCCGTAATGAGGTGCCGTCGGGCTCGGTGTTGGTTAGTAAGGAGACCGTCTTGCGAGAGGAGCTAGAGAAAGGATCGAATGCGTTGTGGTCCATGCCAGTTCCATATTGCCTTCCAAAATCCAGTACCTACAGTGTCCTCTTGATACATTATCATGGAGTAGGTGGAAGCGATAATGAATTGCCCGGTATCGGACAAACCCCAACGTAACTTGTCCGACCCTAAGTAGGGTTTCGGAGGGAAAGTTCTTGCGATCGATCAAGAGATATCTATCGGGAGGGTGTCGGAAATGACATCCCATTTCCAATTCCTGTTGATGTCCACAAAGTGTTGAACACTAAGGTTGTTATTCGGAGCAAGAATGGGGATGATAGCGTGGTTGATAAGCGGTCCCACGCCTTTAACCCAAGGATCCAGCTAGAATCGAGTTCTGACACCATCGCCGAGCACCCATGTCAAACCCTGGAGAACTAGTGCCAAGTATACTTTATGCTCCTCCAGATCATGGAGCCACCCCTAGGGTCTAAATTGGTGGGGAGAGTGGTTGCATCAAATTTGTATTTCGCAGATAACACCTTAACCCATAGAGCGTGTGGCTTGTCAATCAGAGTCCAACCTAGTTTAGCTAAGAAGGCATAATTGGTTTCACGAATTTTGCAAATGCCAAGGCCCCCCATCTCTTTCGATTGACAAACTGTCTCCCATTTAACAAGGTGAATCCTCTTGGAACCATTAGACGAGCCCCGCAAAAATTGTCTCGTAGCCTTTTTCAAGTCATCACAGAGACGGCGGGGCAGCCGGACCGTTTGTATAGTATAGCTGGAAAGTTCCGCTAGGACGGATTGAGCTAAAGTGAGGCGACTGGAGAAGGATGACAGTTTGGCAGACTAGCCCGTAAGACGTTGGTGAACCTTGTCCAGAATGTATTGGTAAGTTCACTTGTTAACACGGTCATGTAGAAGCGGAACTCCGAGGTACCGTCCTAGGTCACTTATCTGTTGAATCCCAAAGCTTGGCTTAAACTGTGGGATGTTGATGTCGGGGTATTTTTAGAGAAATAACACCGAGATTTATCCAGACTAACCTGTTGGTCGGAAGTCGCACAGAAAGAAGTTAGAGCATCTCGAATCACATCTACTCAAGACTTAGAGGCTTCTAAGAAAAGGATGAGGTCGTCTGCAAAGAACAAGTGGGAT
>JANIHZ010000007.1:60245602-60257930 GCA_027478365.1 Erythroxylum rufum
GAAAAAAAAATTATTTTTTTATTTAAAAATTTTACATGAAATTTTAAGAAAATTTTTTGGGGCAGTGTGGGCAGCTGCCCATAGTGTCCACACTGTCCCTTCGCCACTGCCAGCCACCCGGTCCGGTTACCACTGCATTTATTTCTAATGACAACTGGATGTCCAGTCATAGTTGCAATTGAGGGGAAGTGTTAGAGTATCTCATATTGACTAAACATGAAAATATTAAAGGGTTTATAAGTGGTAACGGTCAACTGTCCAAATGTTATGGTATCAGAGGCATTACCATATTACTCTAACATTTGGATGGTTGACCCTTACCTTTTATAAATTTTTTAACATTTTCATGTTTAGCCAATATGAAATACTCTAACATTATAGTTTATTCAAACCTGTAACTTCTTAAACTAGGAAGTTTGAAAGGGCTAATTTCACCATTTTGGACCAACTTAGGACTTAGGTTCTTTGTTGGAAATTCAAGATTTCATAATCCCTTATGTGCAGTAACTTATTTTCAGTACATACTCCATTAGTTAGAAGTTTGATTAAACATTGTTGCTTATCCTGTGAAGTTAATCAAGAGATATACTAATAATTGTAAAACCTCCGTAAATTCTGGCTGAAGCATTTGAGTGGATTTTTCCTCAACTGCAACCATTAATAAGCTGATGAGATGGTGGGTTTCAAGTACATATCTAACACAGACCTTCATGCTTGAGTTGGCTGACAGGTCTTTGGACCATTTACAGAAAGGAAGGTAAAAATGCTTTTTCCTTTAGTGTGATTATGATTGTGACTGCAAGCTCAATCACCTTAATCACAATCTTGACTCAGTCAGCATTTCATTTACTTGCCATCGTCTCTCATGCATTCTGTAACTCAAACAATGAAATTAATCAAGTTCTTCATTATAAATGATCGAATTCTTCTTATTAAATTATGTTCTCATCATCTCTAATTACATGACTCTAATAGATGAAGCTTACATGTTTGATATATGAAACCAATGACCAAAGTCTAATACATGTTTAGAGTTAAACAGAGATGGAATAACTGTCCAAAACGACAAATTTGGGAATTGGCACTTGGCTCATTAGGAGCCACCTAACCAAATTCCTCGTTGCACTTAGAGGTAGCTATGGCCATGGAAGTAAAAGGGTGGCTGACCTTCTCCCAATATATGGAACTCATCAGAACCACACCACACAGGCTCTCACCAAACTCACACCACACTCCCTCTTACCTGTTGCACAAACAACTTCACACTGCTCTCTCTCCCTCTTTAGAGGAGTTGAAGAGTGTTGAAGTTGGTTTAGTTCCTTCTTTAAAGTTTTGTTTTCTGTTGTTTATCTGTCTTGGTGAAAATGGCTGGGACTGGAGAGTTCGCAGAGATACTGGATGGAGATGTTTACAAGTATTACAGTGATGGAGAATGGAAGAAATCTTCTTCTGGGAAAAGTGTTGCTATTGTTAACCCAACTACAAGGAAGACTCAGTACAAGGTTCAAGGTAAGGGAAAGACCAAGTCTCGCATTGGCTTTTCATGCGAAAGGCTTCATCTTGGTTGTTGTTGGAGGATTAAAGTGATACCTTGTTTTCTGAATTCTGTAGTCTAAACTTTCACATTCAGGAGCTTGAAACACAAAAGATGTTTTCTTTAAGAAGAGAAATGACCACAATCTGCTTCTTTTTTGGCATCTGCTTATGATTGCATGCAACTGCCTTTTCTAGTCTATCTCATGAAAATTACAGGAATTTGTTTGGTATAGTTCTAATTATGAGATGGGGAAGACATTATTGCCTAAATTTTGTGTTCTAATCAACTTTGTCGTGGCCTGGACAGCATGCACACAAGAAGAGGTTAACAAGGTCATGGAATTGGCCAAAACTGCACAAAAAGCATGGGCTAAAACCCCACTCTGGAAGAGAGCAGAGCTGCTTCACAAGGCAGCTGCCATTCTGAAAATGCACAAGGACCCAATTGCAGAGTGCCTGGTAAAAGAGATTGCAAAACCAGCCAAAGATGCAGTCACCGAGGTACACAATAGTTTTCTCTCGCAGATCAGACATTGTGGTAGACATCAATCTTAATTTCTATTGTTGTTCTTGAAGGTTGTCAGATCAGGTGACCTAGTCTCTTACACTGCTGAAGAGGGTGTTAGGATTCTGGGAGAGGGCAAGTTCTTGGTCTCAGATAGTTTTCCTGGAAATGAAAGGACCAAGTACTGTCTTACTTCTAAGGTATACTTCTCAATCCATCAAAATTTCCTGCTAGTTAGTATACAAGTTACGCATCAGTTTTGAGGATGAGTTTCATCAGGTTATGACATATCCTTTTGTCAAGCAAACTGAGTCATGAAAAAATTTTTTGGTGATGTCAGTGTAACAAAATCTTCCACTAGCTTCACGTAAGGTGATATAAAAAAAAGTTTGAATATGATCATGGGCACTAGTCATAGTGTATGACCTAAGCATCCATCACGAATTTAAAAACTGTTAGTCAATTTGCTATTTGTGTCAATGCACATCTTCTTTATCTCATCTTTTAGTTTTAGTTTTCTTCCTTTTACATGACAGTGGGACATTCAAAGACGCAAAGGAACTAAATGCAAATAGACTGAAACCACCATCTGTTACAGATTTACTTCTTTCCTCTCCCATTTTCTTCATCGTATTCTCATGTCGTTTGTCTTGGTTAAATCTTTAGAAGTCAAGTGTTTGTTCACTTCCCACTAGTTCCTATAATTACCAAGTATCCTAAACTGAAATTTTAAGAAGTAATATGAGTTTGATGTAATGAGCTGTGAAATACCGAACACTGTCGAGTTTGGAGAACGGGAAATAACTATCACTGAATGCAGCATACGCCTCTATAAGCGAAGTTTCTGATATTCTAACACATTGTTGAATCAAGAAACCTATTCAATTTTCTTGTCATACTCCAGACATTCCAATGCAGGCCATACCTTCCATGCAGAATTGTTCATCTCAAATGTTTCTTAGATTGACTTTAAATCGCATATTTTGTGAAGCTATGAAGCTATTGTCAATATTTTTGGGTCCTTGTTCACTGCTATTATTGAATTGCAGATTCCACTTGGAGTGGTTTTAGCCATTCCTCCATTTAATTATCCAGTCAACCTTGCTGTCTCTAAAATTGGTCCTGCATTAATAGCTGGAAACTCCCTTGTACTCAAGCCTCCAACTCAGGTATCTTTCTGAATTTCTGGTCATGAGGAACAAAATCACTGTCCAGTGACTCTGGGAATATAACATTCGACTTATTTCCAGGGTGCTGTCTCATGTCTACATATGGTGCACTGTTTTCATTTGGCTGGTTTCCCCAAAGGCCTAATCAACTGTATCACTGGGAAAGGTTCAGAGATTGGTGACTTCCTTACTATGCATCCTGGGGTTAATTGTATAAGGTGGCCTTTCATTTGTATTTCTTATCCTGCAGTCCCTTCTTCCATTATCTTAAGACAAAAATAAAAATCAAGTTCAATTCTTTTCTGCGCAGCTTCACCGGTGGAGACACCGGCATTGCAATTTCAAAGAAGGCAGGCATGATCCCTCTTCAAATGGAGCTGGGAGGAAAAGATGCTTGCATTGTGCTCGAGGATGCTGACCTGGATTTGGTAGCTGCAAACATAATAAAAGGAGGCTTTTCTTACAGGTGAGGAAGAATCGTACTTGTAATAAGAATCCGTAATTTTGTGGTTGAGTTAGTATACTTATGCCTTCAATCCTGACCAGCAATCTGATGATCTAATTTCTCTACTGCCATTTCTTATTTAGCGGTCAACGATGCACTGCCATTAAAGTTGTCTTGGTGATGGAATCTGTTGCTGATTATCTTGTTGAGAAAGTGAAGGCAAGAGTTGCCAAATTAAGAATTGGACCTCCAGAGGATGACTGCGATATTACTCCTGTAGTAACAGAATCATCTGCTAACTTCATTGAAGGACTGGTTAAGGATGCTAAAGAGAAAGGAGCTACATTTTGCCAGGAGTACAAAAGAGAAGGCAACCTTATCTGGCCTTTGTTGTTAGATAATGTAAGACCTGATATGAGGATTGCATGGGAAGAGCCATTTGGACCAGTCTTGCCAGTTATAAGGATCAACTCTGTGGAAGAGGGAATCCACCACTGCAATGCTAGCAATTTCGGACTCCAGGTACTCTCCACTTTCAACCCTTAACTTTTTCTTTTTTCTTTTCTTTCCCTCCAACTATGATACTAACACCTTCCAATGCTAAACAGGGCTGTGTTTTCACAAAGGACATTAACAAAGCAATTTTGATTAGTGATTCAATGGAAACCGGGACAGTTCAGATTAACTCCGCACCTGCTCGTGGTCCAGATCATTTTCCTTTCCAGGTGAAACAAACTCTTGAAATGCTACCCCCCATTGTAAACTTGCTTCAAACTCTGATGTCATTGCTCAATTTTGTGCTAACAAATGATTTCTCAATAGGGATTGAAGGATAGTGGAATTGGATCTCAAGGCATCACCAACAGCATCAACATGATGGTCAAGGTCAAGAGCACTGTTATCAATTTACCAACCCCTTCTTATACCATGGGTTAGTATCTTTGAGGAAACAAATTTCCCCTTTAGAGTACAAACTTCTGCTGTGTTGCTAATTGCATCAAATTAACAGTCAAGAATGTAATAAACGAAGAAATTATGTACTGAGATATTTCATCAATGAATCATTATGGCATTGATTTTTTTCATGTTTTTTTCTTGTAAACCATCTTCTCCAAAATGTCAAATATCTAAATTTAAGACAAGATTATTCTTTTACAACACTAACGCCCTGCAATTGAAGGAGCTTGTAATGTAAGCCCTTAGAAACGCAAAAGAGTGATTGAGAGCAGAGCGTTGAATAACCTCTCTTAGGTGCTTGTACAATGAAGCAAGCAACTTGGTGCTTGAAGTTGAGCAGCAACTTGGCATTCTACTGCCAAAACTAGGTCATTGACGGGCGTATAAACAAACTTATTTTACAAATAAGGATGTTGCTTATATTGGGTATTCTCAGCTATAGGCTTTGAACTTGTTCATATTGCACGTGGTCATTTAGATTGGTTTTTCATTTGGCATGTAATCTCCAGGATCCTCATTCAGAAGTAAAATCTGAAGAGGAAGCTACGTGGAGCAGAGGACTTTGATTCTGTTAAAACAACTTTTAGTTATGTGGCAATGCTGCAGGTAAAATGCTAGGTCTTTTCTTGTTTCAATTTTCACCACAGAACTCGAGATACTGTCCATTTTGAACAGAAAAAGGAGATAAATAAAGCATACCCATATCATTAAATAATGTTAATTATTCAATCTCAGTACTTGCAAGCTGAAGAACAATGACAGGAAACCTTTTTTCTGTTTCCTCTTAGATTCCTGTGATAGACGCAAGTTGTAGCATAGATAAGAAAATCTTAGATAAGTTCATACAAGACATCTTACTAAGTCCTAGATTAAGCACTCAATATCGAATCTGTCAAAAGACATTTACAATCATCAGGTTGAAAGAGCATAGGCTAGTCTGAGGCTGGAGTCAGTTTGCTAATACTAGTGTTACTTATACACCCATTAACCGACCAGCGCAGGTTGGTCTCCATCTTCTAACCCACATCATGTGATATAGCTGTGTGCAATAAAGTTCTTATGAGGTCAAATTGCTCCTCTTGGATCGTTCATTCTGCCTCTATATCCTCTTTACACTATCACCGTGAGCAAGTACAAATCCCTCACTTGCCAAAGTTGCCATCGCAGTTCTCAGCTGTATATAAAAGAAGCAAAACGAGAATGTTTTACCCATTGGCAATAGCGTACAAAGGAAAATATCACCTTTAGAGAGATATTTTTAAGTTATATATGCTTACATCTTGAAGGTTAACTTCACTGGTAGAACTCTGCTTCTTCAGTTCATCCAGTAACTGCAGGGCATATTAAGCACATCTTAAGCATTTGTACAGTATAGCATTGCATAAAGTAGAGATTTTTGTTTCAACTCCAAAGAAGAATACCTCCAACAAGCGCATTGAAGGTCCTCCAAGTTTCAGCTTGTCTAGAATAAGGTTACGAGTTGCTGATACAAGATTCTCTCTTCTCATTCTTTCACTTGCCGATACTCCAGTTGTAATGAGATCCATGTCAATGGTTCCTTTTGAAACAAGAAAGAAAAGAGAAATTGTATACCGTTGGATTGGCTCAGAAGGTAAAAATGAGAATGAGAAAACAGGTTTATGTAGAGAATTACCTGTTGAATGGTCTGTGGCAGATTGCTGCATTGCAACTTCCAGGAGCCGAAATGCCTCTACTACGTCAGGCTTCTCGACCTGAATTTACCAGGGCAGAAAAGAAACTGTCAACAAATAACTACGTTTGCAGAAACAATCATGCCAACCAAGTAACTACAAACTGGGAGTTATCCTAACCCATTCTGAGAAACGAATGCGAGCCAATGCTTCGCTAAGGCGTAGCAGACTTTCTATTTGTCTAGGCGTTGCTGTGATCACCTGTCAAGATTGTGAATCCAAGGAAAATGAAAGATAATATCAGAAAGTTGGACAAGTACAGACAAGGCCACTAATGGCAACGAACACCAAAAGCCAAGTATTGCAATAACTCCAACTGTTTTCGAGATCAAACAAAAGATATGCAAAAATCTGGAGAAGTAGAGCATCAATCACTCGAAAATCAAGCAAGGGCATGTGCTCAAACGACCAAAATGTGGCGCTCTTAAATAAACTTGTTAAGAAACGAAGACAAACTAAAGAGATAGAGAAGGCACTGAAATATACAAGCCAACAACATACTTTCTTGCTGCTGCCTGGAAAATTTCCTCTTCTCCTCATCTCAACATAGCCTCTAGTCAACTCTTCAGCGGCTTCGTCAGACAACTGAGGATGAATATACTTACGAGCATAGCTAATATATGCCGTCAACGTGCCAAAGTCCAAGGCATCATGTTCTGCACTCTGCAAGTTGACTAAAAATCTTGAGACAAATCATGACATTAGGTCCAAAAATCAAAGGCATTGTTAGAATCCCACAGACCTCAGGACTTTCAAAATGTAGAGAAACAATATGCTTGGCAAGATGTCTATCGGTTTGCTCATCAGCCTTATCCAAAATCAAGTAAATCAAATCAAACCTGAGAAATCATCCAAAAATAGTTAGAATCCACTCATTATTGTCCAATTGTCGGAATGTCAACTAACAATAGCTTGCAACAGCCAGCAGAGAGAGAATAAAGACATCACATAAGAAACTAGGCAGAAGCTTATCCCTAACCTGGACAACAAGGTAGGAGGAAGGTGTATATTGTCGATGACAGACAACCTAGGATTATAGCGTGAACCAATAGGATTGGCACAAGCTAATACGGAAGTCCTAGCATTAAGGGAAGCAATGATTCCTGCCTTTGCAATGGAAACAGTTTGTTGTTCCATTACCTGCTTGAATAAACAAACAAGGTCATTCATCAAATATGATTGAAAGGCTAGAACTGAATATAGTACACATAATTTCAATGAAGAATCACAAATCAAACACGAATATATTTCCACACATAAGAACAAAAAGTAATAGAATGCGTTTCTTTTTTAAATCCTCAATCAACTAAACAGGTACATAAGATTAGAAAGAAGAACACCAAGGAGAAAGTAGAGACGAAAATCAGAGAAAGTCGGATTAAGGCTTTTGCAATTTGATTTTTCGGTGTAGTGTGAGATAAACAGATAGACAGACACAATTAGGTGAAATGTGGCTGAAGGCGATGAGCAATTTATGGAGAAAATGTACATTCAAAAACAAAATGTAGACTCCTTTTACACACGCAAGGAAAGGAGACAATAACCAACCTCATGTAGCATGCTCCTAGCATTTTCAGACATTTTGTCAAATTCATCAATACAACAGATTCCTCTGTCACTCAAGACAAGTGCTCCGCTTTCCAAAACCTGAGATATTGCATCGTATAAAATTAACACTTACTCAAGAGCCAATGAATGGGAAGAAAGGAGAAAGGTCGTACACACCGTTTCCCCAGTTTCAGGATCTTTGCTAACATAAGCAGTCAATCCAACAGCAGAACTCCCCCTTCCACTAGTATAAATTCCACGAGGAGACAGCTTGTGTATGTATTGGAGCAGCTGGGACTTACTGGTTCCAGGATCACCCACAAGAAGGATATTGATGTCACCTCGGAAGTTAGCACCCGATGGCAAACTCAAGGCATTTCCACCAAAGAGCTACATTTTGGTCATCAAATAACCAAGGTTATGAGTTATGAATACGAAATGTAAATGAAGAATAATGAGAGATTATCGAATCTACTCCTCTAAAAAGTGGGGAGGATGATAGTCAAATATGACAAGTACCTGGCAAAGGAGACCTCTTTTCACATCATCCAGCTCCCAGATGTTTGGAGCCAAAGACCTTGTAAGTCTGTCATATATATCAGGCTGCTTAGACAGTTCCTTCAGTTGCTCTATCTGAACTTAGAAAAGGTCAGCATGGATAAAGCAATTCTAGAACAAACAAAAAATGAATATACGATGAAGTACCTTAGCTTCATCAAATTGTACATCTTCTTCAACCCTCTGCGAAACATTATCAACTTCCATTGGCTCTTCTGTAAGCATTCTTGACTTATCGGTTTTCTTTATGTGAAGACAATCAATGTAAGTCTGCAAATAAGAGAGTAGACACCCACGATTTTAGACTAGGTCATGTCCAAGGTGATTGAACATGTTTCAGCTCACAAACCAAACAACATTTGTACTTGCCTTAAATACTGATTTAACAGTTCTCTGTGTGGGCCCAATTCTGACGGTCATAGCTCTATAGATTCCAGTGACCTGGAGATGCAAAAACGTGTTAAACCCAACACAAACTTCTGCGACTTTCAGGAAATATCCTGCATTTAATTCTCACCTCAACTCTGTCACCTGGCTTTCCAGCATCCACTAGTTTGTCATGCATCAACAAGCTCACCGTGTGCGGCGTTCCTCCATCAGGAATCTCATCAGGCGTCTCTTGAAGCCGCACAATCTGCTTGTCAGCAAACCTAATTTTCAGAAAAAGAAGTTGATCAAAATGTTGCATTTGGGTATAAAAAGAGTTGATTGTACAAGAAAAGGTGGTGTCAGTCTTAAAACAGCATCTCCTACTCTTGTAAAGTAGTGACCTATCTCTCCCCTAAGATTTTAATTCCTTTACTGTTATTGGGAGATTTCAAGCAGAAAATATAACAAACTCTCTTTTCTCTCTCCAAGTTCCTTCTCCATCTTTTTTCTCGGATTGTCTCTGTTGAAATATTCTTTTTTGGTATCACTGACCTAATGCCTTGGACTCAAGGATGGGCTCTAGTGAGACCATTTTACCAATTTTTTAGTTTCCGGTGATCTCAATTTGCTCAACAATGTCTCGATCAGAAACTCATAAAGGAAGCAAACTTATGCCTAAGGCACACAGAGCCATTTGTAAATATAGGAGAGCGCACATAACATCAGAAGATAAGTTGAAACATTTGCTGCTAATGAAATTTTCATTCATAAAGATATTAACAGCGATCAAATTTGAACCAGTGGTCGAGCAACTAAATTGTACAGAGATCCACCTGCATCGGTTATGAACAAGAGTCATGGAGTTTTTTGCAAGGCACTCCTGCTTCAAGCATGTTGTTGGTTCACTTATACGACCTGTAAACACCCAACATTAAATGCAATACCTCATCTATAAAGAGCAGTAGATATCACCATAATCTAAAGTGAAGTACCTCTATCAACAACAATGGGGTCAGTGAAAAACCCACACACAAGGCATCTAAACACTGCCTCCCTAATCTCTGGAATTATCGAGCTGCATCGGATGATCATTCCCTTCAATGACACCATCTTCTCAATATCTAACCAGTTACAATAATAGTCAAACATAAGGAACCCTGTGACAACCATTTACAATAATCAAATAAAGGCATAGAAGATTAAGGAAAATCACAAAACTTACCTGAAGGGTTGAGATTTCTCATCGTAGTAGAGGACTTTAGATTAAAGATCCTTACTTGCACATGCTTCTCAAACAAAGGATTGATCAAACTTACAATATCCATCAACACAATATCAAAAATGGCCAAAACCTCAAGTGGGTACCTAACCATCTTAGCATACAAATCAGAATCATAATCAAACACGTCTTGAGCATCAACATCAAGCCACTCTCCTTCAACTTCAAGCACTCTTTGAACAGCTTTCATGTACTTCCCTTCCTCAAAAATCTCACTCCCTTGACTCTTATTCTCCCTAAAGTGCTTTAAAAACATTTGAATCGCAGCTTTCACATCCTGCACACTGATATTCGTTCCCCAAACGAATGTAGGTGTGGCCTCATCAATATCGTCCCCACCTTCCGATGACGGCAGGCCCTCGGAGGCAGAGGAAGGGGTGGCAGCAGCAGCATGGTGGCCGTTAGATCTGCTCCGGTGAGGGACGGGTGTCGATTCGGAGGAGGCGAATCGAGAGTGTTGGTGAGGAGGGGTGCCGTAATTTGACGGTGTAGAGACTCCGCGTCGACGTCTATTCCGACCGTTGGCCGCTGGAGACGAGAATGTGTTGCCTATCGGACTCGAAACGGAGTCATCTGGAGAGGAAGATCCTGTACAAATTTCAACACAGAAAACCTCGACAAACAGAAATCCGACAAGCACCCACGTATAGATTCATACATATAGACACGTACGTACATAGAGAGATAGAGAGGGATACCGTTATTGAAGCGTGCAGGAGAGGAATCGGAGGCCATGATTGCCAAGAGATAGCACAGTGAACAGAAAATGAGTAATGGAGAGAAAGGTGCAGGGGGAAAAGAGCTTTGAACTTGGGAGAAGGTATGGTATAATTTGGCGGGAAACGGGCGTGGCTATCGCGCCATAAGTCGTTGTGGGCTTGATGGGCTTTTGAGACTGGGCATACCGACCTTTTTCTGCAACGTTATTTACAGTGACGATCTTTTATTAATTGTTTATATGATTATTAAACTCTTTAATCTTTTTTAATTAAATCTAAAATTTTTAAAAATATAATTTAGTAGTGAAAATACTTTTAATTCAAAATAAGCCATATATAAATTAAATAAGAACACAAAATTTTTTAGTTAAATTACATTTAAAAAACTTAAAATAAGATCTTATGTAAGACTAACAATTAGTTCGCTATAAAAATTATTTATTTGAACCGCAATAAGTTTTAAAGTTATTTATTTGAACCGCAATAAGTTTTAAAAGTTTTTCTATTTCAAATAAAAAGTGATTTTGTTTTGTTTGTATAAAAATAGAGATAATAATGAATTGGATCAATCGAGGTCTATTATTAGTAACTTAAATTTATTTTTAAATTATATTAAATTCTAACTAAGTGAGGTATTATGCAATCTTATCTTGAGTCAATTTTCACTTATAATGTTGTTGACTGCTTGAATTGATCTATGATGATGATTAGGTGTGAAATGATGAGAAAAGAAATGTTTGTGGGTATCGTTCTTTTAAGTAAACCCTCAGGAGACTATAACTCCTCCATTATGGACACATAGTGGTTTAAAGGCTTGTGGCATAGGCTAAATGTCACCGTACACCTACGAAAGTGGAATTAATAATTTAATTTAGGTTTTTAATAGAAGTTCTGTTGATTGCTTAGGGACAAGCAATAATTCAAGTGTGGGGGAATTTGATAAGTCAAATTGGGATATATATTTGTGGAATGAATTGGATAGAGTTTGACTTATTTCCTTGCGGATTTGATGTTTTATTTAGTTATTTCACTCACATTTTGAAATTCTTGCTTGACAGATACAAACACTTAATTTTGGGAAAAAAAGGGGCTAAAACTCCTCTTGAAAATTCCGAATTAAAGCTACTCAAGGTTGAGTGCAAGGAAAATGCTAAGCTATGCAACTTCCGAGAAGACTCCAAGAAGAAAGAACGGCAATTGGGAGGTCAGAGGAGAAAAATGAAGAAAAAGGTTGTGTCCGTTAAACGGACACATATGTCCGTTTAATGGATAGATACTAGAAAGAGAGCCTTCCAGACCCGAGAGTGTCCGTTAAGCGGACATCAAGCGAGAAAGAGCCATTCTAGAACCGAATGTGTCCGTTAAACAGACGCACATGTCCGTTTAACGGACATAGGCGAGAACACGTTTTTATTTCAAAGAATTAGGGTTTCTGCAAGGGGGGCTGGAGGCAATAATCAAGATCAAGAACTTCTGGAAACACAGACTAAGAGGAAGATAGAGAACTTTCGAGATCCAACTAAGAGATTTG
>JANIHZ010000007.1:60267375-60277614 GCA_027478365.1 Erythroxylum rufum
ATCTCTTATCAACAAAAACACCATAGCAAATCACGAATTTATCCACATTTCTAATTCCCAACTTTACTCATGTCTATTATTTCTTGGTTTAAAACTTTCGTTCATTTGTTAGTTTGAAGAGTTGGGTTTCGGAAACGGGACCCAATAGTTTACTAACAATATGCACTGTTCATTCGACTACCGAAAGGGTTATGATTGATCAACTGATGCTTCTTTTAGAAGATTACTAAGAGGAAACTTTCTATCTAGTTAAGGGTTTAACTAGCTGACTTTCCTATTGAAAGATTTTCAACTAGTTAAATGTTATTGAATGGCTAGTCAATCATATCCATAAACTATATATTATAGTGATTAGTTTGTAATTATGATAACTAATTAAGTTGGTTGTAATTATAAATAGAACAAAATTGTGTTAAGGGAAGAACCTTTACGAAGAGCCTTGAGAGGTTAGAGATTGCATATATGCATTGCTTAATATATGTTAAGCCCTAGGTCATTAACTAGTTGAAAGTAACTAATATATATCACATGCTTGCAAGTAAATATTCATTAAAATACAAAATGACATTTTTTTTACACATAAAAAATGACTTCATTAAGTATATGGAAAAACATTAGACTTTAGCCTATAGAGTCCAATTCTAAGCTCAACCTGAAGCTCAAACGGAAAGAACTAAGCTTAATCCTAGCTTGAACCTTAAAAAAGCCAAAGATTGGCTCAAAGCCTAAAATTAAAAAAGACGAGTTGATATTCCTATTGTGGGATATTATTGACAAAATTTCTCAGGAAGCTAATGATGAGAGATTGAAGGCAATGAATAATAAGATGATGTATGTTCTTCTTGGTTCTTTTGATAGAAAGGTGCTAAATAGTGTTTCTATATGTAAAAATGCTTATGGTATTTGGCACACACTTGGAGTTATATATGATAACATTAATGATTCAAGAAAAGTAGTAAGAAAGAAAGTAAAAGTGAGAAGAAAGAGAAAGAAGATTAAAAGATAAAAAAGCGTGAAATGTCACTTTAGATAATATAAGCAATTCAAAGATTGAAGAATCTAAAATTAAGATGGCAAGCGTGTGACTTTATAGAGAATAATAATAAGGTATGATTTAATGCAAAATCTCGTGATGTTAATGATTGTGATAATAATGGTGATGATTTTTCTTATGAAGAACTTGTTGGAATCTTAGAAATGATAAGTTTGAAAAGGAGGAAATTATCTTCCAAATAAGATGTCTAAAATCCCCTTAGATATACATATGATTGAGAATAAAAAATTGAAATGTCATATGTATGAGATGATATAATATAAGAGTGTGTTTGTTACCAATGCAATAAGCATGATTTATTGTATGGAATAAAGCATTGAATAAAGAGATCTGTCAAGTAGAAGAGTCCTTATCTAGAATCATTATAAGTGGTGAAAAATTAAATAACATACTTGGAGTCCTAAAGAGCTGTAATGATAGGCATGGAACTGGTATCACTTACAAAAGTGTACCATCCATTCTACTAAATTTTTTAAGGGAGAGCATTTAGTTTGATGAACTTGTGCTGAAGTCACCATATGAGTGTGTTGCATCTTTTAAATACATACAAAAATCACATGCTCATCCATAATCCTAGATTCCCTAAGAACAAGGAAAATTCTATGCAATCATATATGGTTCACAATTAAAACCTAGAAAACATAGTTTACAAGATTAAAATAGGCACAATTTTTGTACAAGGACACATTAAAGTAGCATGCAACATTCTTCTAATTCATATATGCCTCTTAATCATCAAAATGGCATAAAACAAGTTCATTATTGTCATAGGCTTTATGAGAAACAAAGAAACATGACTTTTGCTTAAAATCACTATTGGACATACTTTTATGAAAAGAGCGTGTCATATACTAAATCATATATTACACTTCAATCATATGATAGAATTTTTGAAAAGGGAGAGATGGAAGTTATTTATTATTGCATTTGATTTTGGCTGTTTTATAAAATAGAATTTTAAGAGAATTTAGGGTTAAATTAAAAAAAGAAAAATATGGGCTAAACTGCATTAAAAGACATAAGAAAAGATTAATTCACAAAATAAATAAAATAAGGACTTCTTGGTGTTTGAAGGATGAAAAAAATGGTGGAGAAGAAAAGGAAAAATTGGATGAAAAATAAAGAACAATGAATTAATACATAAGATGAAATAATATGTATTATAGCACAAAAGATCAGAAACAAAGAGAAGAAAAAAAAACTAGAAAGCAAACTTAAAATGGTAAAAAAATAATTTCAAAGCCAAATCATAGAAAGGGAAATAAAATGATGATAAAGGAAAGGAAGGATCCCAAAATGGCACACCTATAAAGATAAAGCGTCGGATGTGTGAACGAGGAAAATGATGCTATTAAACTAAGGGAGATTATAATTCGTACTTTGATGGTAAAAAATATAAGTCCAACTAATGAGATTGTTTTTGATAAAACAATAGTGTTCATGCATAAATCAAGATACGTCTCATAAAGATTCTAGAGAAAAGTTAAAGTTAAACTCATTTAAGTGAAGAATAAAATGAAAACTGAGGAAGAACAAGGCACAACAAAGTTAATAATGAATTGTAATATTTATTGTAGTTCCCATTTGGTTACTTTAATACTTTAGAAGTTTATCATGTATAAGAACATCATCATTTTAACTTATTATATGAGTCTTTTTAATCATCAAGAGGAATTAAAATTTTGATTTTAAAGAAAACCCTCATGATAATTAAAACAAAATTAGGGGAATATTTCAAAATTTTTAAAGTTAATTTTGCATTAAAAAATTAAGTTTTAGTATGTGAAGATGTTGAAATCATGATTTTGGGCATATAGGTCAGCCGATATAGGTTAGTTGAAGATCACTGCAGAAAAAAGTTATCATCATATTAGTTATCCAATGTTTTGTTGTGGGTTGCTCAATGTCCCACTAGGATGCATATTAGTCGACTGATAGGTAGCAGTGGCCAGCCAATGTTATTATGGCTAGCATATTAGTCGTCCAATGTGTAACAATGGTCGACCAATGTACTAAAACTAATCCTTAGTAACGACTAATTCTTGATTCTAGCAACTAGTTTAAACCGTAAAGCCTATAAATATATGGTTTTCAATTGGTTTAAACATTGGAAACTATTTGGGTGTTCTATAGACATATTTCAAAGAGTTCTTTGAAGATTTTGTGAGAAACATTTAGGTTATCGAAGTGATGAAGAAAAGTCTTTTAAGTTGTAATTTCATTTGTGAGTGGGTTACTCTTTATCTTAGAGAAACATTATAAAAAGACTTGTTGTTTACATATGTAAAAAAAATAAGATTGTTATAAGAAGGTTTCTCCTCACCTTATTGAAAAAATATACTTAGTAAAATTTTCAAAAAGTGTCTAAAAGAGTGGATGTAAGCAAGGGTTATTTACTGAACCATTATAAATTGGTTAGATTTTATTTTCTCCACACTTTAAATTAATTTATGATTGTATGATTTTTTATATTGAATCACCTTTATATATCAACATATATTGATATTTATTAAATTCCGTCTTTTAAATAAAAATTAGTTGTTTAGATTCACTGGCTCCTAATTCATCCATTCTTTTGGGTGTCATTAAGGAATAACAAGGTGACCCTATGTCTCTATATCTGTTCATCCTTTGTGTGGAGGTTCTAACTCTATTGTTGCAGTATAATGTGGAGAACAAAAAGGGATTCAAGTTTCACAGCAAATACAAGAAGGTAGCTTTAATCAATCTTTGTTTTACTGACGATTTGTTACTCTTTTGTAAGGCACATCTAAATTCAATTAAGATCTTGATGTCCTCTCTAAAGCAATTTAGAGAAATTTGAGGATTAGTAATTAACTTGACAAAGAGTCATTTTGTACTGGATAATAGTGCATATGGATTAGAATCTGAGATAGCTGCAATATATTCTATGGAAAGAAAACAATATCCTTTTTGCTATATATGACCACCTTTCATTACAAGAAGGATTCATTTCTATGAATGTTATCCTTTAGTAGAAAGAATATAGTAGAGATTAAGCCTCTGGAAAACTAGGTTCTTATCTTTTGGGGGAAGACTTCAACTAATTAAATATGTGTTAAACTCCTTGCAATTTTACTAGTCTACTAGTATTTTCCTGGCTAAAGGCGTAGTGAAGGCGATTGAAAAATAATTTGAAAGTTCTTATGGGGAAAACATAACTCTGAGGGAAAGTTACTAAAAGTTAAATGGAATGAGGTTTGTAAGTCCAAGAAGGATGAGGGCCTAGGGATAATCCCTATTGCCATTACCAACAAGGTATTGATGTTGGAAAATATTTGGAAAATTTCGTGCAACAAGGATACATTGTGGACCAAGTGGCTTCACTCTTATATACTTAAAGGAAAATCATTATGGCCCATTTCCCACAAAGACTCTCAATCTTGGTTTATCAACAATCTGATGAAGCTCAAGGAAATTATGGAGCCAACAGTGAATTGTAGAGTGGGTAATGGAAACAAAGTATACTTTTGGTATGATAATTGGATGGGTTATGGTCCATTAATTCGAATTCCTATAGTAGTATAATGGTGGAGCAGTCTTCCATTCAATACTAAAGTTTGTGCAGTCATTATTAGCAACAGGTGGAAAGAATTTCCAAACCAAGTAATGCACCTAGTCCCCAATTATGCTCCTAATTGTAGGATGTAAAGTTGAATTTTCGATCTGAACTTTGGTGAATTTACTGTACTGATCTAGGTAGATTTTGACAAAATGGTCTTCATGAAAGTTGTAGATATTTCTTTTATCTTTCCATTGATATAAAGTTTGTAAAGTTTCTAAAATTTTGAGTTCTGGATCAAAAGTTATGGAGGTCTGAAGTTGAAATGTCGGTGGAGAACAAGAAGTGGAATTGCACCATCATGCTTTAGGGTTGAAAATGGATTTGCACCGTCATGCATAAGCATGACCATTTGAGGTTTTCCCTTTTTTCTGACCAGTCTTGCTTCTTTTGACCATAACTTCTTATCTAGACCCCCAAATGACTTAATTCTTGAACCATTGGATTTGTAAACATTTTTCTGTCTCTCTAAAAAAATTTGTAACATTCTGAATTGATATGAAAAAGATTGATTGAATGAAAGTGAGAGAATCTGTTGGAATAATATGAACTGATGTTATTTCACTAAACATACTTTAGTATTTTGATTATATTTGGACATGTAGGATTTCAAATGAGATTATTTTTTATTTTGGAGTAAACTAGAGAAATAGGGCTACAAATCATATGAAAAAGTTGAATTGTGATTTAGTCTCTAAGATGTTCAATTTCTAGATGGAAGCTGGGTATAGTCTACTATTTTGGATAAGAGCAGTCCGAAAATGTTTGAGGCATATCTTCCAAAGTAATGAACCAAATTGAGAGATTTTGGTGTCAATAGAAACATAAGATATTGAGGAACACTTTCCTAGAAGAGAGTAAGACCAAATTACATAATTTTCAACTTCTGATTGAATGTGAACAGTAGACCCTGAGGTCTAGAATTTTGGAGAATTTATAAGTAGAAATGAGAGTTTTGATAATGTGTGATCATGTAATGTTGGAATAACATTAACAAGTGAATTGTTGGTATTAAAGTACCAAAGAAATGTGTTTAATAGAGATGAAGTGGTCCATATGATTAAAGTTGTGATTTAAAAAGAGAAGTAAAGTGTATCTAGTAAAAATGAACGAGAAATGAGTTATTATGAAAGCAAGTGATGCAAAAAAATGAGAATGTGATAAAATGTGAAATTTGATAATAAACCCGGGATTGTCATGAACATGCATCGTACATATGCCATATACACACGTGTGCATAAAGGAATGCTTATAATTGTGCAAAGTTATTAATGCGTGTGTGCAATGTGTGTATTGTATAAATGGGTTGTGCAGGTTAAAAGTTCGCATTCAAATGTTTCTAGAATTTGGAAGCAAATGCTAATCTAGAGCGTACTGTGAGTAGACCTAGATAGTCTCATTTCATTGTTTGTTTTGTTTGAATTTTTGTATTGATTGACTACTAAATGCTCATATTGTAACATCCCACCCCCTATGGGAAGGGTAGAATAGTAATTTGGCATAGGATGAGAGTGATTGGGCTTAATTAGGATTGTTCATGCATACTGGTATTGGTAAACAGTGAAATTTGTGCACATGGAAATACCTGTACATGCATTCATGACATTCCCGGTATTTGTGCCTAAATAGAATTTGGTTGTGAATAACGTGGTACTTGTGCTTGAAAATTTATTTGGAGTGATTCATTGTGTGTTTTACATTTTAAGGGATTTTAAAGAATTTTTCTGGACTTTTCTGGAGAAAATTTCTGGACTGAAAAAATCGCCAAGTGGCGAACCGGTTATTTTTCGGTATCGAAAATTTCTATCCAATGGCACTATAATATTGGGTACATTATTTTGGTATTGAAATTAGGGCCATTGGAATTGAATGGGTCAAAGATTCATTTCATTAGGGTTTAATACAAAGTTTTTGTCTTATCTTTATTTTGTCTTTTCTTCAAGATGACACTTGTCCTAAATGAGTTAATGCTTTTGTCTTATGCTTACTTGTTTCCTCTCTCGGTTTTGCTTTGTTTAAAGCATGAAAAGAGCAAGTTTGATGGTTTAATTCATTCCCATCCGAAAACCCTCTTCATTTTTACCTCTCCATCGATTTTTCTCCTTCTTTAAGTGTTACTTCTTCCAACCTTAAGAGCCTTGCATGCATCCAAGCTATTTTCTTTTCATGATGATGATACACATGCATGGTGTTAGAAGAGAGTGGAGAAGTTGTTGAGTTAGAGTATTAATTAAAGAATTGAAAAGATTGAAGTTGGAAGCTTGAAAGTAGGTAAGCATTGAATTAGTTCTTTTATTATTAGTTAATGCATATAAATTCACTAGATCTAATGTTAGAAATCACTTAAATTTTGATTTAACTCCTTTGAATTATTGCTAAAAGTCAATAACGATAAATCTAATGATAAAAAAAAAACACCATCACTCAGATAAATAATGCTCATTGGGAATGTAAACTTCTTAAACTGTAAAGAAGATCTCTTCTGAATCCTATAGGTATTAAATATACACGTGAAAATGATGAACTGGGATTCTTCAATTTCATATTAATTATATGTTTAATGTCAATTAATTTTGGTGCAAAGTAAGAATTGTGAAGATAATTAATCACTCACATGCAGTCCAAATATATAATAACATCACCCTCGTCGACCCTTCATGTGAAGTGAGTGGTGCGTACAATGCCACGTTTATTAAGACTAAAGTTGATAGATGTGGTGAGCAACATGGGCTCTTCTATCCTGTAACACATAAGATAAACCTTATTATGTGTTCCAGATCGCTTATGAAATGGTTAAAAATGAAGAAAATGTGGAATACTTGATTTCAGTTCCATCTAAATTTTCGATCAGTTTTTGAGGCTAAAACAAGCTCCAATATCTCGGGACCTTCACGGAAAACGTTTACGGATATGCGGTTAACGTTTTTCTACAATCTTCTCAAGATGTAAATACTCTTAACGAATCAGATGATCCGTATACTTATGAATTATATGAGCAACTACAGGAGACCTTAAGCTATATATATATAGTTTCCATATCGGGCTTTCTCATCACAAGCTCAATATGGGTCTGGTCCAGGCTAATTCGAATCCATTTTCCTCCCGAATTTCGACTCAATAAGTTAGATCATTTATTGGGTCACTTTATTACCTTTGTTTTGATCAAATTTCGTAATTTAACCGATAAGTTATTGAAAATTCGAAAATACAATTAATAGTTGTCCAAATTTATGAGGAAAAACAAAATTGTCCAATATTTTCTCCCTATTAATTGCAGTTTTAACTCAAGTTTAAAAAAATTTTAAAAATTGGTTAAGTCACGCTACTGTATTGGTACTAAATTTTAAAAATTAAAAACATTTGATCCAAAGGTAATGAAAGTCCAACATTATGTCCTGCAAGGTTTTTGATACCGAAAATATCAAGCACACGTGTCATGTACGACACAGGTTCAATATAATCATGAATATCTTATGCCTCACTAACATGAATGAGAAAATGGAGTGTGGTAAACTAGGATAATACTTGTATAATCTAAAACGTATCATCTTCGCTTATAGATCTCGATTTCTCTAACGTTATGCTAAACTGTATGTGCTAAATTGCAACAAAGAAATCTTGTTTTCTCTCACCGAATGCTAAACAATATTAAAGAAAACTTGTTTTCTCTCATTGAATGCTAAACTTTATTAGAGAAAACATTTATGTTTTCCAACTGAATGTTAAATTGCATTAACACAAATCTTAAGACTTTCATATATATTATGACTATACACAATGGCAGTTATTATTAAGGATAAAAAGATGATCATCTATGTTAATAAATTATCATAATATCATAATAATAAATTATAATAATGTCACAATACACTACCATATGTAGGTGAATAAATTATTTAAGTAACGATTTTCTTCCATCTGATGTCTTCTTGTACATCTCAAAATCTCATATAAGGTCAACACTTGTAGGTAGAATAACCAAATATAAGACTAGAGACATCTCCCAACTTACACGCGGTACAATCCAAATACTAACTTGAAAAGCCACTGTGGTGACTACAATCTTAACAGTACTCAAAAAGACCATAAACATAAGGGGATACATCTTTATGTCATCCTCACATTCTATATGAGCATAATGTATGTGAAAATCAATTATAACTGCAAAAACTAAAATCACAATCAAATAATCATAAACTAATACTGAAAACATTGACTTTAAACTTTATTTGAGACTTTTATTTTAAAAAAAGTTATCAATGAGAGTGGCTATCATACTTTCTCATATACCAAACCTATCACACGAGACACGAAACCTTAAATGTCTCTCTTATGTGTAGTTTGGAGCACGAAAATACACTAAAAAATAGCTTTAAAAAGCCTTAAAATGTTTTCCAGAATCCAATTGCCAATGTAATAATCTAGAAAATTTGAAAAATCACTTTAAAAATTACCTCAACTCGGAAATTGATCCAAAAAAATCCGAGGCACCCTTACGGGAATTTTGTAATTTACCCCCCTTTTTAAGGTGCTGACGTCAGCATCATTGTAGCGTAACATTGTGTGTTGACGTTAACTGACGTCACGCTGTGCATGGGCACGGGGCGCGCATGCATTACACGAGTATCGACCAACACACGACAGATGTGTCTGGTGCATGTCCAGCACGCGCTACCCATGCGCATATGCGCCTGTACTGTACGACAAGTGCACCACACAAGCCAACACGTGTCCTCATCTCGTTCGTACACTTGTCAGGACAAGGGTGGGCCCGTGAGATCCGCGCTCTGTGGAGCCACGTGGGTGACACGTGCCAACCTTAATCGCCCAATGGTAATATTGTAGTTGTTCAAATTTATGAGGAATGACAAAATTATCCATTACATCCTTGAACAAGAACTTGAGTTTGAGTTCGAAATCTTGATTCAAGATGGAGTCGCTTTAAAAACATGCGAAAGAGAGCTTTGTCACCCAAAAAGAGTCTTATCTAACTCAAATTCGGATTAGTTGGTTGTCTATGTGACGCCGGATACAAAATGGTTTAATAAAAAAAAAGTTGATGTTAAAGTTGAATTAATCTTCATAAGTTATTAAATAGAATGAAAACATGTTAATGCAATCTTAGAAAATTATAACACATTCTCAAAGTCGTAATTAAATTTTAAGAGTCTCTTATGGAACTTAAAACACATGGCATAATATGACTAACGAACCATCCGAAACAAAATGAAAATGGAAGTGGCAGCTAAATATATGGGGGCGGTGGGTTGGGGGTGTTAAGCCTCTATTTCGGTATTAGTATTAGTATTAGTATTAAGGCTTTAAACGCTCCTTGTTGACTTGACACGTCACAGTAAACAGTTTGCTCTTGTGTGATTGATTACATTAATAAGATAATTATGATCTATGACCTGAAAGAGGGTTGTGTTTATTGTGATAATCTAACGTCTACAGGGTATTTCGGACAATTCATTGACCCCGTTGAAAGCGAACCTTAATGGGAATGGCCGACCACGAGTCCACGCGAGGAATTAAAGATCTTTACCACGCGACATTTCCGGGCGTATCGTGCACTTTGGTGTAGATCGCTTTTTTACTGTAC
>JANIHZ010000008.1:20306-32807 GCA_027478365.1 Erythroxylum rufum
AAAACTTCACGGTGTAAGTGAAGAGAAAAAAAATTGTTATGTAAATTATTTATCTCCTTTATTGTGAGCTTTAAGGTTTTGTTTTTAAAAAAATTATGCTAAAAGATAAACAATTTTGAATAGATTACTAATACTATAATAATGCTATCATTATTTACAAGTGTAACTTATAAGTTTAAAACAACATAAATGAGTGTTATAAACTATAATAATCCATTCTTATTGTTACTTTCTGCACTGAAGTGAGTAACACTTGTAAATTGAGGGCAAAATAGTCATTGTTAAACAGCTGAATTAGTTGTTTGGTCCAAAGGCTCTTCTTCTAAAGCTTTTCACAAAATAGTTGGTTAGGTTAAATCAGTTAACCCAATCAGCTCATAACTAAACAACAAAACAACTTTTTAATATAGTCAAACCTCCAAAAATGGGTCAACCAGCTGAAAAACAGACAAGCTGTTTACCAATTGAGTCTTATAAGCCCTTCATCTAAATAATATTTCACTACATTATATTATCAACTTTTCCATTTCTCTCAAACAATAATTTTCTAATATTATACTTATTTACGTTTTATTTCATTATAAATCATTCCATCTCATTCTATTATGTTTCATTCCATTAAAAATTTTACGTTGAACCAATCATAGCATGATGTTCTAAATTCGCTCCATATTTCTCTTTTGTAAGTACAATTGATTGTCGACTAGAGAAATATCTTCAACTGCATTCAATTTCAACGCGTAAGTATAATTGATTATCGACTAGAGAAATATCTTCAATTGCAGTAAGGACTTTCTATTAAAAAAAAACTCAATTCTTACATTTAATTTGGTCAATAATTTATCTAAAATATATACATTTAATGTGTATTAAATCATAATAAGTGAAATTACACATATTTATGGTGAAATTGATGTTTCCAAAAAGTTGCTCCAAGCAAAATTTCTAAGAGACAAGTGGGCATTAAAGAGCTAGACAGGAAGACTTATCACTCAATCAAGGAGCAAATATACCTTATCTTCTTGTTAGTTATCGATATATTAACCTATTTTTCATGTGTATGCAATCATAATAAGTGAAAATTACACATATTTATGGTGAAATTGATGTTTCCAAAATGTTGCTCCAAGAAAAATTTCTAAGAGACAAGTGGACATTAAAGGGCTAGACAGGAAGACTTTATCACTCAATCAAGGAGCAAATATACCTTATCTTCTTGCTAGTTATCGATATATTAACCACTAAATTCCTGGCTCATCCGACACGTCTCAATAATTCATTCAAACTGGGCCATCCAAGTGTACTTATCATCTTGTAATTTGACGTAACTGAATTAGAGTGATCACATAACCCTCTAAAGTCTAAACATCAATAATTCACCATTATGTTGTAGAATTCGCAAACTTGTACTTTAGAGCCTCTGTTGCATTGTGATATGCCCAAATGGTTCTTTAATCTTCGCAAATTTTGAAGCTGCAAGGAACATGCGTTTCAAAAAGAAATGATAGACCCTCCATTTCAAAGTACATCAGGACTCTAATCAACTAAAGTTTAAAAAAATTTGGCAGATCCTCCGTTTCAAAACTTAGATAAGTAGATCAAGACTCTGATGAACAAAAGTTTAAAAATACAAGACTCTAAAGGAAGTACAAATTTTCTCGTGGGTTAGAATTTAAAAGTTGGATTAAAAACCAATTCGAATCAGCAGATAAGAGTGGAGAATAAGATCTAAACATACCACTTCCCATCTTAAAATGACTCCAAAGTCTGGTTAATCTCTAGAAGATAAGGCAAGTCTTAAAAAGACTAGTTCTTTTCGTATCTGTCTTTGTTCTCCTTTCGGCCATGTTTATGTGAACAAAAATTAAAGACCCTTTTGCTCTTTTTAACATCAGAAGGATCATATCATTTGGACACTTGGGCTATTAGCTCCAACTTCTCTTAAATAAAATCAAAACCAAAAACTCATTCTTATTTATGTTTGTTTTATGGTCGAGTCATAATTGAAGACTACTACTCAGTCTTAGGGATTAAATATTCATGTTGAAACCCATAAAATACACTTAACATGATTCTATTCAATTAGGCATTCTAACCATTTCGTAGTGCAAAAATTGGAAAACTAATGGGACTAGTTGTCTGCATCCAACTCTCAAAGCTGTAAGTACAGGGAAGTACACTTTCTTCCCCGAAGAGAAATTGTTTGCATTGAAAGAAATATGTACAGAACATTGAAGTGCAAATTTACATGTATTGGCTAAGACTAGAGAAAAAGAAAAATTGACGCAGAAATGTTCGAGAGAGACGAAAATAGTTTAACCACAGTAAAACCAAAGGAACAAAAGAGACAAGAAAACAAAATTGAAAGGGGGAAAGTCACCAAAGTCCTCTTAGAAGTCATATCCAGTGAGGGGGTATGTTACACGTTGCTTATCACTGAGCATTATTGTGCCGAGAATCCATAAACCTGCACCAAAGACCATAAGAATCGTACAAAGTACCCGTTAAGAGTTAACTATTGGGTGGAACTACTCCACTAGGTAAGTTCTGTTTTAAGGCTAATTACATTCATCGTCTTATGATTTGATCTTTTTTTTATTTCTATTCTCGTGTTTTAAAAATTATTAATCTTTTTGTGACATTGTTTAATTATTACACAATTTTATTCATGTTACCTAAATTTTTCATTCATTTATAGTTCCAAAATAACATTGTGTTAAAATTTAAAAGTTTCACTATAGAATTTGGAAGAAGAAGTAAATGAAAAACAAATGAAATATAATGAGTTGTATGATATTTAAACAATATACAATGCTATAAGAGATAAGCGATAATTTTCAAAATATGAATATTGAAATGAAAAAGAAGTCCAATCACAGGGAGTCCTAATATATTTTAAGATGTCACCAAATTCAGGCCATATTCTTTTTATCTAAGTTTATATTATTCCATACTGTTATAGTAGTGGGCCAATCCCATAAAATAAAAAACTTCCTCCGTCGGAAGTTGTAGGTGGCGTTGTGGTTACTTGAATAGGAAGAAGTACTGAGATTAAGAGTTTACCTTGCAGGAAAAATTTAACCTCGAGATTTGCAGTAAGTGGTGCACTTTGTACTGCTAACTAGGTTACTGGTTAATCTACTGGATGAATATACACTCCTCGACCATTGTTAAGAGCCCTACTAACCAACAGGTCCAGCACCCTTTTGTTGCCTCAACTCTGCTCGAGGGAACTCGCATTTACTTCACCCTGCTCCTCTCTGCTGATTTTTGCAACAAAGGAGCAGACTCCTTGAGAGAAGCACTGTCTTTCGATTTATCATTTTCGGTTGCTTTCTTTGTTTCCATCTCATATTGCTTGCAGTTTTCCTCGTGTGCTTTGTTGAACAATCTCATAAAATTGAGAAGAGTTGAAACAACTGTAGAAGTATTTTCAATTATTTTTTGTAAGAAAAAAGGAAAAAAGGTGCATTAGAAACAACATTACCTTGTTCGAAGGGACAGCGAGCTGGATCTTCTCCAAAATAAACAATCAATGCATCAACATTTCTACCCTGCGACAACATTAAGGTCAATGTGAAGTATAGTCTAATATGATGAAGAAACAAAGAGTGAACTCCAAGACCTACCACTCCAGAGTATAAAGAAGCTAAAGATCGTACTTCAGCTTCAGCATAACACAGAAAGTCCTTCAAAATCTACACAACAGGAAGCAAAATTTCAGTTAACTTGTAAGGGAGACGTACATAAATGAACACAAATATGATGCATATGCACAGAGAGCTAAAGAGTAACAAAGGAGCACCAGTCATCCAACAAATCCATAAGCACATAAGGGACTAAGTCACTGCTCATGTGTCTACTACAGATCCATATACACAAAAGGACCACATTATCGAGCAACAAGAATTAAATTGCCCAACAAGCATGCATGATAGAGACAACGTAGCCAACAGAAACAAAAATAAGCAGATTTCTTTCACGATTATAAATGAGAAAAACAACATATACCTTGCAGAAGTTTTCTGATATAGGACCATCATTTTCAGAATTTGTAAGTTCCTGAACAACTTTTTCTAATCCTTTGCTTATCGCTTGCATCTCCTCAGCCAGAAACTTCAGTTGTATCTATAAGGAAATGTAATTCAGGACAGCATTTGCTTCTACTTTTTGATTACCACAATCACAATGTTAATACCTTTGATGATGGTGCCAAACTGGAAAGGTCATTTGAAAAATCTAGAAGCTCCGGTAATTTTTCAAAAAGCACCTACAGCATATCAAACAGAACGGGATAATTGAAAACATCTTAATGTGAAAGTAACATTCTCTAGTTATATGAGGCCTTGACTCAACTGCATATATATGTATGTACACTTATGGTCTTGAAGGATGCAATGGTCCACTTTTTGGTTATATAATGGGGCTAACCACTCCATCTCAAGTGAGATTCTGAACCTAGAACCTCCCTTAGGAGAGGTACCAATCACTAGGCTACTCCCTCAACCTCAATTGTTTCCTATATGTCCATCCTGTTTGTATCATAGTTTATTGGGCGTATTTTGGAATTGGCATATGTGAATCCAGATACCTAAGCAAGATATGCAGATTTCATGCACTCTGTACCTTACAAAGATAATGCATTAGAGTCATCTTGTTGTTCTTTGCCCGTGTATCGGTCAATTTAAGAAGACTGTCCAGTCTAAATCCAATAGCAGATCCTAAAAACAATAAACACAGAGAGATCGAATTGGTTAAAAAAATTAAGTTGAGTTTATAAGAAGAAATGTGGATCAAGTGAAATAAATGCTAGAAGGGTCAACCTTATTATACCCTAATCCATACTAAATCCTACATTGATAGAGGACACCTTAACCAAAACCTATTTTAATTCAACTTCTCATAAGGAAAAAATAAAATTATTAAAGAAAATAGACTACAAGAGACTATGGAAGAAAACAGCACACCGAGAAAAGCTATTAAAGAAAATACTAAGAGACTAACACCCTAACAGTGAAAATACATGTCAACACTTAAGTTAGCCCTAATATCCATTAGAGGACAGAGCACTTAGAAGCATTGTTTATAAATATGTACAAAAAAAATTGGTTTTGAACTTTAATTGCGTTGTGTATAAGAGAATATATGAGAAAAGTATTCTGACGCAGTACTGCTTTTCAACAGAGCACTTAGGAGTACACTTTATAAACATGTACCAAAAAAATTGGTTCTGTAACTTTGATTCATTGTGTATAAGAGAATATACAAGAAAAGTATTCCGACCCAGTACTGTTTTTCACTAACCTCTAGCAGTTCCTTGGTTCAAAGCATTTCCAAGTGAAAGAATAGTCTGCAAAATTCTCTTCAATTTGGCAGAATTCCTGATCTGATGAGAAGAGCAAACTTAAAAATCAAAATTTATGTCATTGCCAAAACAAAAGGAAGAAAAGAAATACACACACAGAAACTCTCAAGCACAGACATACGACTTGCCTCTTCTGCAGCGGAGTTCACAACATTCAGGCTGTATCTAAGGTCAGAAACCTAAAAAGAAGAAGGGTTTAAATATTTAATTTTCACAGAATTCAGAATAGTTAGCAAAGGCAAATCAGGATGCATGTTCTAACCTGAGAATGAAACTGCATCTTAAATGCAAAAACTCTGAGCTTCGATTCTACCCTTGGTACTTTCATCAACTCCAAGAAGAACTGAAACAAATAACAACCTAAGCCAATTATAGAGCCATACGGATCACAATATACAATGGAATTTAACTACATGAGAATTCATGTTGATGATTGATGCATATAATACTTATCTACAAGGCGTGAACATAAATTGTCATATCAAGCTCATTTTACATATCAATTTCATCCACTTTACCGGTTTGGGATTTCCTGTGATCCGAACAAATATGCTCCAATTAAAACAAACACACACCTAAATTTTCATACCTTCACTATGAGCCACAGGATAAGCCCCTTAACACTAGTTGGACTATGTTAACTATAGCCCTAAACCGACTAGGTAGTTGCAGGCTTATGGCCAGTTAAGTAGAAGTTATTTCAGAAAAGACTTGCTATATTTTAGAATAACAACAAATCCTCATGTAATATTAAATCAATAAAGATATAAAAAGAAAAAGCAAGTAGTTCAGAATACCAACAACCTGTTGCCTATGTGGTCAAAATTGTACATTACCTATCCCATTAACTACACATTTAGTCCAGTAGCTCATTTTTGGAGCATAACAAGTTTTCATGTTTTAGTAAATCCTTTTTGAAAGTGTCAAGTCCATAGGAATACAATTCATCTTCCTCCTATTTGTAGTTTGTGATTTAATCTTGGCTTTTTTCCACATGGAGAAAGATTTAGATTTAGATTTAGATAATAGAACATATCACTCTTAAGACACAAAATGATCATGAATGAAATACTTTTATAATAGAAATATCGCAAAGTTGAAGTTTAATAATACAAACCTGTTCACATTTTCCTAGTTTTTCCTTTTCACCAGTGTACCCCTGCATATATAAAGGAAGCATAACCATAAGTCTCCAAAGACAAGGTATGACCTTGATTATCTAAACTAGTTAATAAAATCCTAATATCATTTCATAATCAAAGAAAACTATTCAGCTCAAAAATTACAGATGATAGAGTACTTGTTGACTTCAAAAACAATTTACCTTTAGAAGCTCCATCTCTTCTTTTGTTGGACAAAACTTTATAAGGTTTTCAACCTGATCAATATCTAATGCTGAATCCTCAAGACTAAGCACCGAACCCTGTAGTATAAGAAAATATTTAGGAACTTTTCTTTCATGATTGTAAGGATCAATAATTTAGAACATTACAAAATTTTAAAAAATGTGCAATTTTCTTAGAACAGTTATATAATGCAGTTCCAGCATAAAATGTAACATACAACTAAATTAAATGCCCAAAAATCTGTAAATTTGTCTTCCCATTGAGGAAGGCGTCAGAGAAGATAAGAAACTCTAATAATGATGAGGGATCTATACTTCAATGACATAATTCATAGTTCTCATGGCAATAATGATTTGATCCCAAAAGTTATACAAGAGTACTTGATTCTTGATTTTTTTTTGTATGGTAAATTCTCTCTCTTCAGTAGTGTTTACTTAATTAACTATCTGTGCAGTTGTTGAGTCTTGTATTGCTGCAACTGCCGAGTCAAAACAATTTCTTTAAGAGAAAATTAAATATTATTGCTATCAGAATAATCGACGACTTTTATATCATAAGTCCACCCTTTAGCCTAGAAAGAATAAATCTCAAGGGTAGAAATCCCCGGGACGTTTATTTTTATATACCAGAAAAGCCTTTCAGGGAGTTTGATATCTCTTTCAGAAGCTTTTCTAACTACCCCATTTTCATATGCTCTATAACAGCATAGCTTATAGAATTCTTGTAGATGTAAGTGAAGAAGCCATAGGTGAGAAAAGCAAGACAAGTTGAAATCCTATGATCGTTTAGGACAAAGAGTATGTAGCAGATTGGTTGACATTGAGGAAACTTCAAGATCAAACAAAAATAAGAAGCTGCATGATTCACAGTGATGTCCTAGACAGACCTATTTTTTCCTAGCTGACTAATATAGTAAAAAGGATAAACAAAGCTCAGTTTTTAACTGAATGAACTTGTAAATATCTAAGATGAACATGTTGAAAGAGAACTTGCTAGCAATATTTCTCACTTACCATTAGCTCATGCAAAGGAACTTTCACTTTTGAAAGCATGATTTCACAATTATAAGCACGTCTGTGGTCAATCTGCAAGAGAAATACTTATTCTAATTAAAAGAATGCACATGTAAGAGCTGAGTTGCATTTTAACTTCAATAATTTGTAGCAGAAGACATGGCAACAGTGATATTGACTTGAAATATATTGTCAATTCAAACTCACCAAGCTGTGATGCTTTAAATATTTTTTTTAATGTTTTATAGTAAACATAGGGATGTTGAAAATGCTAGCCATCTTATCAGAGTATGCCATCACAACATTAAATTCACAATGATTACACAAATAAATACCAGTTGCACTCTATCAGCCTTAGGCCCGCGTGAACTACGAGTACTTGACTTTCCTCCATGATCTGAATTTGGAACTACTGCTGAAAACAGACTCTCCAACTCTGACATGTCAATTTCTGGAGCCCTATGTATATGTGGTCACATGAAAGCACACGAGTTAAAACAATGCAGAAAGAAATGTGGAAAGAAACCCAAGATTACCATTCACAAAGCAGCACATACTTGGAGGCATCACCAGATTTTTGTGCCTCAGCCCATAAACTTCCTTGCACAGCTCTTGTCAACTTCAACCAATGCAAAGGCTTCAGCTTTTTTGCCTGATTAGCCTTTGAAGTTATTGTACGGTTTAAGCGTCCCTTGGGAGTGGAGGGAGGATTGACTGGTGGGGCAGGAGATGGAGGTGCAGGTGATGGAGGCACAGGAGCAGATCCAGAAGATGAGTTTAAAGTGCCTTTGCCAGAAGGAACAGGAGGAGGGGGAGCAGAAGGAATGGGAGGAGGGGGTGCACAAGGAACAGGAGAGGAATTAGATGATGAAGTGAAGGGAGGTGGAGGTGGAGGAGGCACTGGGGAAGGAGTGTTACCAGTGCATTTGCTTGAATGAAGAGGTGGGGGTGGAGGAGGAGGAGGTCCAACTCCACTAACATGATTCACTTCCAAAGGAGGTGCTGGAGGTCCAGCTTTACTAGTTAAATTCTCCTTCAGAGTTGAAGTTAAAGGAGCAGGTGGAGCAGGTGGAGGTGGAGGAGGAGGAGGAGCTGCAGGTGCTGTCGGATGACCAGCTTTAACTTTTATATTCTCGTTCATCGATGAAGTTGATGAAGGAGGAGGAGGTAGTGGTGGTGGTGGAGGAGGAGATGCAGGAGGATGTGCATTTGCAAGAGGAGGAGGAGGTGGTGGTGGTGGTGGTGGTGATGTGGAAGGAGCTGCATTTGCAAGAAGAGGAGGAGGAGGAGGAGGTAAAGGTGGAGTTGCAGGAGGAGGAGGTGATGATGGCGACAGAATATGACAAGGTGGTGGGGGTGGAAGAGGAATATTTCTGGTAGCATCAGTCATAGCAGGAGCCAGTGCAGGTGCTTTAGGTTTTACATGTCCAGTTTCAGATAAAATTGCCATGGCTTGACCAAAGGCAAGCTTAGATGTTGTCATTTGACTATCCTTAGCACTTCCATTTGAGGCTTCATTATATGGCGGAGGTCTAACAAACATATTTGAGGGAACATGAGCATCTCCATGCTCTGGAACCTTATCCAAAATAGCATCTATAGATGATTTTCGCAAGTGCATAGAATCAATCTTGTCTAGGGAGGACATGAGACTCTTCATGTTGCTATCCAAGCTTAAGCGCCTCCTTCTCTCCTGATGATTTCTTGGGCTTGCTTGCTGACTCCGAGGGCTAGGTATCACACCCAGTTGAAAATCCATCTCATGGACAATATTTGATGCACTAATTTGTTGGAGCACATTAAGTGCAACATCTGAATTAGGATCTAACCAGTCAACTGAACTAAAGATCTCATGAACTTTAGCAAATGCCTCCACCGGCAAGCCTTCTTTCTCCTCAAAGCCGGAAAAATCTAATGGCACAATGGAAGCAGTAGCATCCACTTCTGAGAAAAGAACCTTAAACCCAAGAATACGCTTCATGTTAGAAGGAATCATAAAATAGCAAGGACAAAGTACAACTGTGGCAAGGAATATACCTCAGCTCTGAAGTCCTTTGGAAATTGATCCTTAGCATCCCAGAATGTGTCGATATCATCACGGTTAAGCATTAGAATGTTTGACCTAATAAAAGCTGTGTTAAACACAACTCGAAACATCATTTGTTCACGCTCCATGTCATCATGTAAGCTGATGCACTCAAGTACAACATCACCTTGGATATGGCAATTGATATCTATTTTGACTAATTCACACTCATTCTGCAATAGATAGAAAATTTTGTAACTAAGGACAGAAAAATTATAGGTATCGAAAACGGAATGATAATAAGCAGAAACTTGACAATAGAAAGAAAATTGAACGTTGCAGCAAGGGATAATGGATAAATAATCTCTGAGAGGCTTTAGAGTAAGCAGATGGGGAAAAGGATAAAGAAAAAGAAGACAAGAAAAAACCTTTAATCTAAATAACTCTTTGTCTTCCTATATGGACCCACTGTTCTTTTAACATAAAACAAAATGGCAGAAAGTAATCATAATCATTGTTTTTCTGATTCATGAGATGTATAACCTTGTGGTTGCAGTAAACTACCTCGTAAATAACAACCCCCATATGAAGTTATTCCAAGGACATTGAACAGCTTTCACCAAAGAGTGATGAAAGACAAGGACATGCAAATCAAGAGTTAATAACGAAAAACAAGATTCTTCCTAATATTAAAATGAAAAAAACAGAGACTTTGCAAGAACAAAAATAGCATAACTAAAGGAATGGTGCTAAATTACAAATTAATTGCTTACGCGACAAAGAAACTACAGGATACCTGCTTATAAGCCCGAACATTTTTGCCCTTCTTTGGGGTTGTGTACAGAATTTTTGTATTTCGGTCTGAAACAAGGAAGGGATCCTGTCCATAAATCCGAAATAGTGGACGGCAACCCCCCACTCCATCAAAATTAGGGATGCTTCTTAAGATAACACAATCCAAGGTAAGAGCTCTATCTAATGGTGGCCATTCTGAGGTCACCTTCCTCCTTGATACATACTGTAAGTACCTAAGCTGAGAAGGAACAGGATTCATTGGTGACAATAACTGCAAAAGCTCACGAGGAGCTTGCCTATAGATCATGTCCAAGGTCTTCTGCTCTCCACTGTACTGTTTCCTATAAATCAGCAGTGCAGCCAACATGAAAGCAAGAACTGGCCAACCACCCCGTTCACAATGCATTAGCAACAAATTTTGCTGCCCAAGCGACAGCCAACTTTCACCTGATCTCAGAAAATGGTGGATTACCTCCATTTTGAGCAACGGGCAGCCTTCATAGTGTCTAGGATACTCCATTACTGTCATATCATGATCGGACAACACTTCAGCAATATTGCTCTGTCTATCTCCCTCACGGAAATTGAATGCCAAGAACGATGCATCTGGGAAATGCTCCTTAAGTTGACCAACTATTCCACTAATGTAACTTTTATAATTTTGCCCTTGCCAACCATCAATAGTGAAGCAGCAATCGAAGACTGCAATTTTCACAACAAAGCCCTAAAGTCAGCGAACCACCTAATCCACCTCAAATTTCACCCAAATGGCTATTACAACTTTGATGTTCCAGATTACCTCAGATTGTGAAATCAGACAGTAGTACAACTAACAAAAGCAATATGAAAATCAAACGTCCTATGATTCAAAGTATAACCAAAAGAAGCACTTACTTATCTTAAACTCAATAGTCTCAAAAATACTAAAAGCAACAAAAAAATTGCAACAACTCCAAAATCGATAAAACTCCAATTCTCTCCCGCCATTTCCACGCACATTATAATCCGATTCGATTCAAAACTTTCACATGATCACTCTCACAACACCAACAAGAACAACAACTAAACGGTAACATAAAATTATTAAGAAATAAAAACGACCATAACGTGCGAATAAAACAGAACGGAACCAAAACGAATAGCGCACGAACCGTAAACTCTCTCGCAGATCTCAAGGAGACCATCTGGAGGCTTCCTGTAGAAAAGTTTCCGAAACAACGCCATGTTGTATCACGCCAGGCTTCCTTCCCTCCCTCTCTCTCTACCTTCCTCAAATCCGCTTCACAGCATCCAAAAACCCCAGCAATTACTTTCAAATCCAGAGTTGATAATCGCAAAAGCAATCAAATCATATAAGATCACAAGTCTCGGAGGTTGTGATTGCGAATGTTTCGTCTATCGTGTTGGCTTTATGAGATCAGTTGGTTTGCTTGTTTGGTTTCTTAAATTTTTGTTTTTTTCGTTTAAGAGTTACCCGATCAGCTGGGCTCAGCAACATTTCGTCGGTGACGTGGACACTATTACTTGCCGGCACGTATACAATCATTCTTGCACGCGAGCGAGGTTCCTTGGAGCTTCATCGTTTTATCATTTTCGATGAAAGAAAAAAACGGAAAATAGAACCAAAACGGTATGTAATGTTCGTTGACGGTTAAAAAGTTGAAAAAACGAAATGACATTTTTAAATACAGGAACAGTAGTTGTTATTGGTTGGATGCACACTAGGTAAATCTTTAGATTGATACAATAATCTGTAACTTAATTAAAAGGGCATAGATAAAAGAATTCGAACACAAAACCTTTTGACCTATGTGCCTCGTACTCTACCAACTCCACCACCTATCTTTTTAACTCATAATCAATGTTATGAATACCGTACCGGGCTCGGTACCGGATTGAGCTCTGGAACGGAACTGTACCGGTACTGGTTGGTACCGGGTACCGTTTCGGAAAATT
>JANIHZ010000008.1:60546-71715 GCA_027478365.1 Erythroxylum rufum
AAAAACTAGTATTTCTCATCTTTCTTTTTTATAGACTTAAGCTTCTATTAGGAATGATATACCCAAATGTCTTCATCAAAATAACATTTTTTATGATATAATTCCTTAATATGACGTCGTTTTGTAACTCATTCGGATAATTGAACAAAGTATTAGGTTAAGTAGAAAAGGATGTTTAAGCCATCAAACGACGTCGTTAGTCAAACCATCACTGGCTTACACCTAAATAATAACAGGAATGAGCTTAAGTAGAAAAATATGATTAAGCAGTCAATGAGGAATCATTGAATGCCCACCAGGTAATTTTTTCTCATTTATGAAGCTCAACTTCCGTCCACTCTAAAACTGTCATCTTCAATAACTTACATGCCTCTGAGACTCTGTGTTTTCAGTCTCCCGCTACCACCTTCACTTTCTTCCCTGTACTTTGCTTGTTATGGAGGAAAAAGTTGAAGAGAAAAAAGATTAAGGGTGAGGAGAATGTTAGAGGAGTTGTAAGGAAAACAGTAGCAGAAAGTCCTGAGTTTTTTTTTTCCCCCCTTGACTTCATGTTCTGCACACTGCTTAAAGACAAAAGTGCTGCTTTACTTGTGTTGTTTGTCTGTCTTGTTGGCTTCTTCTAATCTGCAAAGCCACTCATAGGTGATCTTACATTCTCACTTCATAACTTTCACGGACGGCAAATCCGTTTTTTTCTCATCTCAATTGTAGCTTTCCACTTTATGGTATTTCAGTCTCAAGTTTTGGTCTTTTCTGGGGAATACTACAGGACCACAAGTTGGTTATGGAGTCTTCTTCCACATACTTACAGCTTTACTAAAACCCCAAAACTATTTTGCTCTCTGGGGTGGGGTGCAATGGAGTTGCAGCGTATGGACCTGGAAAGATTTTGAGGTGCTTGTGGGGTTCTGAGTGAATCTTGGCTCTTTCCTTTTTTTGGATTCCTGTTTCTGGTTCTTCGAGAAAATGGGGCTTGGTATGCTTTCCTCTATCATGGTTCTTGCATTGTTCTTCAAGGTTTTGGATTCTCAACAACCCAATACGGATAGTTTCTTTGTGTCAGAATTTTTCACGCAAATGAGTTCAATCTCTACTCCACTCTACGACTCTTCTGTTCCTGTTTGTTCATGGCCAGGAGTGACCTGTGATGGCGAAGAAGGTGTCCTGGAGTTAATGGCTTCTGGTTTAGGCCTCTCTGGTGATATTCCTGAAAACACCATCGGTAAACTGCGCAAGCTTCAGTCTTTAAACCTCGGGAACAATAAAGTTAAAGCCTTGCCTTCAGATTTATGGAGCTTAAGCTGCCTCAAGATCCTTAATCTCTCTTCAAATCAGATATCTGGGCCTCTCTCCAGCAACATTGGCAATTTCGGTCTGCTTGAAACACTTGATCTGTCAGACAACCTTTTCACCGGTGAAATTCCTGCGGCTATCAGTTCATTTTCTAACTTGAGCGTACTTATACTAAACCGAAATGGATTTGAGGGAAACATCCCATTAGGAGTTTTGAGTTGCAAGTCATTGTCTTTCATCGATCTTTCGGTGAACAAGCTAAATGGGTCTTTACCGCATGGTTTTGGCGCTGCATTTCCCAACCTTAAAAGCTTAAACCTTGCAGGGAATGAGATTTCTGGCAGGGATTTCGACTTCTCACAAATGAAGTCCATCACCAGCCTGAATATTTCTGGAAATGCTTTTCAGGGTTCAATAGATGGTATGTTTCAAGAGCAGTTAGAGGTGGTGGATCTAAGCAGGAACCAGTTTCAGGGTCACATATCTCAGGTGCAGTTCAATTCTAGCCACAATTGGTCCAGTTTGGTACATCTAGACATCTCAGAGAACCAACTCAGTGGGAAAATGTTTGTTCTTTTTAATCTACAGAATCTCAAATACCTTAACCTTGCATATAACAGATTTGCTAGGCATGAATTTCCTCCTACATATATGCTTAGTAGTTTAGAGTATCTTAATTTGTCTAAAACTAGCCTCACTGGTCTTATTCCTGGTGAATTAGAGCACTTGACTAATTTGCACACTCTTGATCTCTCTGAGAACCATCTTAGTGGCCAAATCCCTGTATTAGGTATCGAAAGCCTGCAAGTTCTTGATGTTTCACATAACAATTTAAGTGGAGAAATCCCAGGTTCACTTATAGAACAACTCCCAAGAATGGAAAGTTTCAACTTTTCCTATAATGACTTAACCCTTTGTGCTTCACGATTCTCACCTGAAACCCTCCAAGCGCACTTTTTTGGATCAACAAACAGCTGTCCAATTGCTGCAAACCCAGACCTCTTCAAAAGGAACGCCATCAAACCGAAAGGACTGAAACTTGCTATTGTGTTAACACTCTCAATGGTCTGCTTGCTTGTTGTGCTACTGTTTCTAGCCTTTGGTTACAGAAGGAAGTCTAGAATGTGGGAAGTGAAGCAACCGTCGTTGAGAGAAGAACAAAATATATCAGGCCCCTTCTCATTCCAAACCGATTCCACCACATGGGTGGCTGATGTGAAACAGGCAACTTCAGTTCCTGTTGTGATTTTTGAGAAGCCACTGCTGAATAGTACATTTGCTGACCTCTTGTCTGCAACATCTAATTTTGATAGAGGAACCCTTTTAGCTGAAGGGAAGTTTGGTCCAGTTTACAGGGGATTTCTTCCTGGTGGAATTCATGTAGCTGTAAAGGTTTTGGTCCACGGATCCACATTGACTGATCAAGAAATAGCAAGGGAGCTTGAGTATCTTGGTCGAATTAAGCACCCCAATCTTGTTCCATTGACGGGATACTGCTTAGCTGGGGATCAAAGAATTGCTATCTATGATTACATGGAGAATGGGAACTTGCAAAACTTGCTCCATGATTTACCTCTTGGGGTTCAAACAACTGAAGACTGGAGCACTGATACATGGGAAGAAACCGATAATCATGGAATTGAGAATGTTGGTTCTGAAGGTCTATTAACCACGTGGAGATTCCGACACAAGATTGCTCTTGGCACTGCTCGTGCATTGGCATTTCTTCATCATGGCTGCTCACCCCCAATTATACACAGGGATGTGAAAGCTAGTAGTGTTTACCTGGACTATAACTTGGAACCAAGGTTATCTGATTCTGGACTTGCCAAGGTATTCGGTAATGGCTTAGATGAAGAGATTGCTCGTGGGTCACCCGGTTATGTCCCTCCTGAGTTTTCTGATCCAGGCAATGACTGCTTGACTCCAAAGTATGATGTATATTGCTTTGGTGTTGTTGTGTTTGAACTCATTACAGGCAAAAAACCAATTGGAGATGATTATCCTGGTGGACAAGAATTAACTTTGGTTAGTTGGGTTAGAGGATTGGTTAGAAAAAACCAAGTTTCAAGGGCTATTGATCCAAAAATACGCGATACAGGAAGAGAATTTGAAATGGAGGAGGCCCTCAAGATTGGATATCTCTGCACAGCCGACCTTCCTGCCAAGCGACCAAGCATGCAGCAAATAGTTGGACTGCTAAAAGATATTGAGCCACTATCACATCAATGAAAGAAAGACTACACTACCAAAATGAAGATAATTCCTTTGTTTGTTAAGTAATTTCTTGTTTATCCTCGCATTATTGAGTTTTTTTTTCTTTCCCAGTGCAACTATTGGATGAGATTGTATAGCGTTTCCTTGAATGTCTACTCTGGCCTTTCTGTTTTGCCTTTTGACTTTCCATTGGAAGCCTACAAGTTCTAATTTATACAAGGGGAGAGCTTTGTCCTGGAAAGTCAGCATTTTTTCTTCCAAGTTTTCTTAGTAATCATCTCAGTAAAAATAGCAGCTTTCAATAGCTTTCTTTGTGTTTATGTGATTCATACTCTTTTTCCTTACACAAGCATGAGATGATAAGCAGTGAAAATGCATTGGTGGAGGCAGCACACACCCTATGTGGGGTTACTTGTGGTCCTTAAGGTAGTTGAAGTGATTCTGTTCATGGGAGAGAGATGCCCTTAAAAATGGAGCAATCGAAAACTATGGACTATTACCTGATCATTAATGGATTATTAGATTCCTACCTCAGCAATGAAGATAATGTAATATGTATTTGGTCTTAAGCAATGCATGATGAACCAGTAATAATATCCAGCAAAGAATTGCAGCAGAAAATGGTGATCAAGTTCTGCAAATCCTTACATATGGAACTGAGTAAGAGCTATCCATTAATGGGTGATAATACATGATTAGTTGAAGAACACTGAAGAAGGCTCACTGCCCCCATGTTCAGTTCTGTAAAAAGATTTACAGAACTCCTGAACTTGCACATTCATTAAAAGTCATGAATGAAGGCTAGTGAGAGATGGAAAAAGAAAGAAACGATCTTCTGTGCTCTTGCGTGTGAACACAGAATCTTTTCTAGTTCTGAAATATAGCAGAAAAGAACTGTAGAAACTAAAAGAGTCAAACCTTCCTTTAAGAATATATATATATATATAGAAACAAAAGCTGACCCTTTACTCGCATGCATAAAAATGTTCCAACTTCAGGCTTCCATCATCACTTTCCCTGCGTGAATGCTGATGAAATTGATGTTCTTAATGGAAGGTGTGGTTAAAATAATGAGTTTAAAGTCACTGAAGTGTCAACCACTATCATCAGCATGGTCGAGAGCTTAAAAGTCAAGCTTCCAAAGCTCGTGCCTTTTCGACCTTTGACATTGAAAACCTAGCTACACACTTTTCTTGGATCATCATCATCATCACTGCTAGCTACCATGGGAATTTTCAACAGTTTCTAAACTTGGAACATTACCAACTTTTCAATTTTCAGGCCATTACTGGACCTGCCGTCTCTTGCAAAAACAAGACACCAGTAGAAGAGTATGCCCAAGTTCATGCTCCATATGGACCAAGTTTACAAAGGCCTACTAGTGCCGGCCCCTCTAGTTAGGTAAAATGAATGTGTTGGCCCAAGTCTATTTTATGCTTGTAAGAAGTATGGATTGTTAATGGAATTTGAATAAAATTAATTTAGTTGAAATAGATTGGAAGTGAATGAAAATATTTAATTTTAATTTAACTAAAATTCATTAACATTTTAAATTCAATTAATTTAATTGATTTGATTTAAAATCAATACATTAAATTAAATTTATTTGAATTTATGCTTAAATTTTAATTACTAAATTACTAAAATTTGCATGGTATGGTGGGTCTCATGGTTGAATCTCTATAATTTGGCAGATACTTCTTGAATGTTAAGAAGTGAATATTAAGTATTTTAAAATTTTATTTGGTATAATTTGAACGATAACTATTTATTCTAACTTAAAAAGAAGCAAATAAGTAATAAAAGTATTAAAAATATATTTATTATTTCTTTAATTTGGACATGAAAACACAAGTATATTCCAATTATTCCTTTTATTAGTGATTTGAGCATCACTTTTTATCCTATATTCTTTCACTTTGGCTTCATGGGTATTTTCAGGTGGAATTGAATATTGATTCTACATTGGTAGTGGCCAAGTCTCCCTAGTGGACAGAATCCGGTGGTGAATCCACTGGTTTCGCCCATCAAAGAGTTGTTGTCTAGGCATTAGGTAATACGCGTAAGTCATGTTTTTCGAGAGAGCAATCGTTGTGCGAATTGGTTAGCCAATTATAGCTATCAGCTACCTGTCAGAGTCCACTGGTTTCGTGATATTGTTGAGAATCTATCTTCGCTTCTGTTTGTCAACTTTGTTGGGGTTTCTTTACCCCGTATCGCTGTCATGTAGTTCTTATTTTTGGGCTTAAGCCCCGCTTATTTAACCCAAAAAAAAGTTATAAAAAAAGCATAAGGTTAAGCTACTACACCCTGTACCTATTTACACTTATCCCCACTTTAGTTGGGATCAGTTCTTCTTTTTTCGAATCCTTATTCCTACTGTGCCTAAAGGGATGTAATCACTTGTGTTATTTGTGTTATTCTATTTCTATTTCAGTTCATCTCATCCATACATTTATGTAGGACCTATTATTTAGTGCCTAAAGCTCCTTAGCTATTAAATGTATTGCAATGAATGACTGATGGAATTTTGGGCACTGAAGAAATAGGGATTTGGTAACAGAAGATCTGTTCCTACCTTAGTTGGCAGCTTTATTCATTATAATATTGAATAGTAATTTATTTAAAAAATGGAAAATTGTATTTTTACAAAAAAAAAAAAGGATTGAATACTCATATTATACCTTGGGGTCATTAAATTGCATAAATGTAATTTGTGTACATTTTTTTATATAAATTAAGCGAGGTAACTGTAATTTAAAATAATTAATACTACCAACGGCCAGGATTGAATGAGAGTTAAAGGATGATTATACCTATCCAGTCTCTTCATAAGATTGGCACGGACGGCCTAGTAGAAGAAATAACAAAGTCTTCTTCTTCTTATTCCATTGTCTCTACAAAGAAGCAAAGTTCATTTTCATTAGAGAAAATGTCAGACGACGATCACCACTTTGAATCAAAGGCCGATGCTGGAGCCTCCAAGACCTATCCTCAGCAGGCCGGTACCATTCGCAAGAACGGCTACATCGTCATAAAAAATCGTCCTTGCAAGGTACTCCCTACCAATCTCTATAGCTTTCGGATCATTTCGGTGTTGCTAATGAATTAGTGTCTGGGTTTTTGTTGTTTTTAGGAGATCTCGATTGGGTCAAATTTGCTTTTGTCAATTGTTGAAGTAAAAGTTGAAATTGGTGTTGATTTGGCTTAATTTGTAATCTTTGATCCTTTGGTATTTGGTAAATTTCATCCTGATGTCCGTTCTGTTTGTTGAGAATTGTTTTAAGAGGACTTTTTAGTCGTTTATTCTGCCACTGTTAAGTATGCGTCTCGTTCCAGTTTGTTTCGCGAACAACTTTATGGTGGCTTTGGATGCTGACTGCAGAGTCAATTTTAGCTCCCTTTTGTGTCAGTCTTACTTAATGAGTTTTACCAAGTTAAGATCCTAAAAGCTTCTGGGAACCTGACGCACGTGGGGAAAAGATTATAAAAGAATTCAGAGGTAACAGAACTCGGGCAACTCTCTTAGAAAGTTCTATATGGAGGGTGCAATTCATGTTGATAGAAATTTACGTTCGTAGTGTAATCTGTTTGTCTATGCACATCCGATTTGCATATGTAGGGTGATCATTTGGGCGGATCACTTTAAGAAGTCATCTGGTTTCTTTTACTTAATCCTGTTCTGAATAATACTTGCAATTCATAAACCTTTTCTTCCACTTTTCTCCTGCCTGAAACAGGTTGTTGAGGTGTCCACCTCAAAGACAGGCAAGCACGGACATGCTAAGTGCCACTTTGTAGGGATTGATATTTTTAATGGGAAAAAGCTTGAAGATATTGTTCCTTCGTCCCACAATTGTGATGTAATTCTATTTTTTGCTTATCTCTCTTTTACATATATTTTTCTTCTTGAAAAGCTCCCTTGGATTGCTAATGCTTTATTAATCCAATTCTTTTCAGGTTCCCCATGTTAATCGTACTGATTATCAGCTGATTGATATCTCTGAAGATGGATTTGTAAGTATTACTAGTTTTATGACTTGTAATGAGGTTCATAGGAATTTTTTGGTGTATGTTGATTAATAGATTGTTGGCTTTCATAAACTCTTCAATTGAAAGAAACTCGAGGCCCCAACCATTACTCTCATTTATTCTGATGAATATTATATTTTTATTGTAATTCACAATGTGGGATCTGGAGAATGTCATATTTAACTCTAAGCTTTAATTTTCATGTCATCCAGCTTCTTGTACAACAGGAGTAAACAGTAGGGTTCTACAGGATGCACAACTGTGTACGAAGTTTAAACTTTCGCAGCCTCTATAAGAAATTTTCTCCCACTAGGAAAATTAAAACATTGGACTGGGGGTTTGGTGTCAAATGAAACAGTTGGTTGTTGTCACGTGGCTCTAGGTCTATACAAATCTGTTGGTCACATAATTGATTTTATTTAATCCTAATGCTACAGGTGAGTCTTTTAACTGAAAATGGAAACACCAAGGATGACCTCAGGCTTCCCACCGATGAAAATCTGCTTAGCCAGGTGCGTACCAGGCGCTTTCCTCTTCTTGTACTTCCCAAGTTGCAATGTTGCTGTGCAATAAGTTTGAGTTGTGGATCCATCTTTAGTCGGATGGATTGACTGCTCGAAAACTTAAAGTGTTCTTTTCTCATCTTGTTTTGCAGATTAAAGATGGGTTTGCTGAAGGGAAAGACCTTGTGGTGTCTGTCATGTCTGCAATGGGGGAGGAGCAGATTTGTGCCCTGAAGGACATTGGTCCCAAAAATTAAATGTGATGACGCCGTAGCATTATCTATGGCTGATAGCAGGGCAACTTTTCCATGTCGCTAACATTGAGTTTATCTGCTGAATTTTTACAACAAACTATTGTTGAGACTTATTTTGGGCATGTAACAGATTGTTGAAGGCTTATAATGTTGAAGATGGAGGGGGAATGGGGCCAGATGATTTATTTACAGGGTAAAGTTCGTGTCTTCAACAAGATGAAACTTCTAATATATTATTGTCTGTTCTTCTTGTGTTACTTTGAGATGAATAAAGGTCTGTGCTATATTCAAAGTCGTTCATTCAACTTTATTGATACCTCTGAAGCCAATTTGACATTATACACTTTTAGGACCTATTGCTGGAAGCAAACAATTGGACTGCTTTTACGATCAAATACTCAAAATGAACGTTTGGATTATCGGAAGTGGCATTTAGAACTTTGACACAATTTGTTCACGAGGAATGCTTTTATAAGGCCATTTAATGCTGCAGTGTGAAAGGATCTCTGCACATCGAAAGACTCAGCAATCAAGCATTCTTTATTTCTTTTAGTACAGATTTCTTCCTTCTCTTACAGTTCGCGTAGGAGCTTTGTTCTAATAAACATGTATTGCACTGCCTTATGCAACATACTATTCATTCCTATACAATTCCCGAACAAGATTCAAGGAACATGAAGAAAAACGATTAGCTTAAGCTTTATCTACAAACTATGAAGATGAAGCTTTGTTTGTAGTTGTATTTCCATAGATGTAGGAAGCAAATCCCCAAAATGTGATGATCAGAGAGAGGATTTTGAAACCACTCATGGGATCATGAAGCAGAATAACAGCAGCAATGCTTGTGAGAGGCACTCGTATTGCATTTAGAACACCAGCAAACACAGTGGAAGACAAATAAAGCACAGCTGTGCCTCCCAGAACTCCCAACTGAAATGTAATGACACTCCAGACAAGAACCAGGATATATGAAACTTCACCACCCTTGAAATATCTTGCTTCTGATGTCATTCCCTGAAAATCTTTATACACGATCATACCAATTGTAGTGAATACAAAACCAAAGAACGAAACCATGACCTGTTGTTCCAACACTACATGGAAGGATCTTCTTCCCAATAACTTAACAAAGATCAACTCTGAAAGAGCAAAAATGAGTCCATGCAAGGCAGATCCCAGAATGTCCCATATGAATCCCATGATATATTGACGGTCGCTAACATAACTATATCGATCAGAACTCGAATCCAACGCGATTATGGCCATTGCAGCAGTGATTATCACAATAGCATTTATCATAGAAGCATTCAGTTTGTTCTTAACAATGAAGTATCCACAAAGTGCAGAAAACACCAACGATGAAGCAGCCAGAAGAGAAGCAGTAGATGCTGGGAGGTACGCATATGCATATGCATACATGAGGTTATCAGCAGCACTCAATAGACCCAGCACAATATAAGAAAGGATGAGCTTCAGGGTCAAAGGAGTTGGGCTAGTTCTACAGATGAAGTATGTGGGAAGCAAGATCAAGGCAGTTAAAGGCCAACCAGCTACTGCTACCCATGAAATGGTCCACTTGCTTGTACCTCCATTCGCATAATAGACACGAGATAGAAGGCTTGAAGCAGGGAACGCCACGAGCATTGCTGCAGAACTCAAAAGAAGAAGAATCCAGTGTGAGATTGGCTTTCTTTTGTATGCTTCAAGTGCTCTAATCCTCAAGTTGGAAATTCTCTCTCCCCATGGTATAGGCGGCTTTGGTGATTCCTCCTCCACCTCTTTAGCTGACAGAGCAATAAACGATGAACATAATGGGAATAGGAGCAAAATTCAATGTGTAATTCAGTTCGAGAGTGCACATACTGGGATATCATAACTAGTTGTATCATAATCAACCAATTCAAATTATCAGAAAAAGATTGTCATTAGATACGAATTAAGGTTATTTGCGAGTGAAGTGTGAGCACAGAAGAGGGTCAGTGCATGTGTTTGTGTAGTTGCAGGTTGCAGCTTTCAATTGAATGTTGAACTGAATAATTTCTTCTCTAAAAGTTTCAGCAGGAATTGACTGCAGAAATCATTCAAGGAGGAGAAGCTAAGCAAAGCAAGGATTTTTATACAAATCCTTTTATTTTTTTCTATATACTCATCCAATACAATTGCTGTTTCGTTTTTGTGGACTTTAATAGTAAAACATATATTATATAAATCACAAAATTTGTTTGGTTGCTAAAAATTGGGAGGAAAAAAAGTGGAACAAACAGATAAAAACAGGAGAGTCAAACCATATTTTTTAAAAACAAAAGATTGGAGCTTCTGGCTTCTTCACAAACAAAGCTGCAGAGGAAAGATCGTTTCTTTACTCATCTTCGGCACCCTTTTCTCAATAACTACAGATAATCTTTGAAAACCCATTTCCTATAAAGCATTTTCCCTTCCTTTCTCACCAACCAAACACAATTCTGGAAACAAACACCTAGGAAAGTATTTGTTTTGAGAACTAGGTAAACAGGCACCTTAATGCAATCGTAGCCCTCCAGCTTATGCAGCAGCAGAAGAAATTAAAAAAAGCAAAAGAGCACAAACCTGAATCCATAAGCGGATCTTCTAGCATGAGATAAACCAAGAAACTCTTCAGATAGTGAAGCTCTCACCGTTACAGAAGTCAGATTTATGTGCCAGCCGATGAATGGTCAGTTTAATAAGGAATTTAAAGTTTAAAAATTTTAATTATTAGATAGTCATAAAATTTATTAAAAATTAAATAAAAAAAGAAATTATCTAAATTCATAAAAATTTAATGTTTAATTAAAAAAGTATTAAATAAAAATAATAAAATTATTTTAATTTATAAAATAGATTAAATTAAA
>JANIHZ010000008.1:73330-107205 GCA_027478365.1 Erythroxylum rufum
GGAAACGACATTTGTTTAAACGATATTCCCATTAACTCTAAAACATATAAAAAAAATGGATAGTCAGACAGAATAAGAAAATAATTAAAAGACAAAAAAGGTTAACGTATGTTTTTATGTCCAAGCAAAACCGGGCAGTAGCGACAAACGGCCGGTAATGAAAACGTCGCTATCAAACGGAGATATTAACGGCATCTGTTACCTCAGAAAGAATAAAAAAGGAACAGCCAGAGTCAATTCCGGTCAAAGACACATATACCCTCATCACTAACTCCTTTCTCTCTGTCCCTCAGAATCTAATATTGACCCGAATATCTAAGACCCGATTTACATACACAATATCAACATCGAGTCGGATCCGGATCAATACTTATCGGGTTCGGTTTCTGGCACTTGCTAGTAGACTCTTGTAACTGCAACGCACTTTACTCTCTGTTGAGGAGAGAGAGAGAGAGAGAGAGAAAGATTCGACCATGGTTGATAGGCAGAGTTTGGAAGCTCTCCGAGTGTCAGAAGAGCGTCAAATACTACGTGAAGATGAGTCAAGCGACGGTTTGCCGGAAGAAGATGACTCTGTGGGATGTGGAGAAGAGGAGGAAACGGAACAAAGGGAGCTGCGGCAACTCGGAGAGTTGGCGAGTTCTCAGGCGGCGGAAGAGTCGAGGGAGGAGGATTCTTCGTTGGGAGTTGCAAAGGTGGCGACTTCTTCGGTGGTTGTATCGGAGGGTGATCAGTGCAACGGTATGTTTGTTTTTCTTTGTTTATTTTGAGTGATTTTTTTCGGGTAAATAATTTAGTGTTGAATTACGTGGTGGTGTTTGGCAGGATTGCAGGTGAATTCAGGTTCGGGAACTCCTTCGGAAGCCGAAGTTAAGGTTGGGCTTTTAGTTTACTTTTCGTTTTGAGTGCGCCTCTGTGTGTGTTCGTAAGCCTTTTAAGTGGGTTTCTCTTGGGAATTTTTTCTTTTTACAATATTCTTGTGCTAGTTAGGTAGTAAATTTTGTCTCCTTTCTGAAGGAATTTGTACTTTTGGATTTGATTTCTGCTTGAGTGTTGGATAGTAATGCTTGTTCCGGTGATTGTAGCCATATTTGTTGTTGTAGTAGCTGTTAAAGCTTTCTAGGGTTTAAGATATTGAGAAAGTAATTATTAGTGGCAGCGTAACTCTTCAATGAATTACCAAAGGTTATAGTGAGGTTTTATCTCTACTCCTTTAGAAGCTTTTGTTGTGACTCGAAGTATATGTGTTGTTATCTACCATGGCGTTGACCAATTGTTTCATTGCTGGGGTTGTCGGTCTACTAGAAGTGGATAACGTCATTTGACTTGGGAAAATTCTACCAAATAAATGCGAAGGAACATAAAAACTAATGTTTTTTAATTTTATTTTTGTGGAATAGGTTATGCTGTAGTTCAGGCTGTGGAAGAAATGGTTGGGTAGGTAGAATCAATGGTTTTATGTGTGGGAAACAGAAAATGAACTTAACGATTTGGGATTTTGTGAAGAATTGAAAACTCTGTGTTGCTTCAATAAAGGAACATTGAGAAAGATCTGTGTTTAATTGAGCTCTGCAATATGCAGAAGGATGAAAAATATCCGTAAATGTTAGGTTGTATTTATGATATCTGGAAATGGAAGTAAATATATGAGAGCAGATATTGGGTGATTAAAAGGAGGGTAGCAAACAAGTAGTAAAGTACGAAAGTAGCATATACCTGCATGTGTTCTATTTTCTACGTTTCTTTGGTTTTCCCAAAATCGTGTTGAGAGATCTATCTGGCTGTTACCGTGGATGATGGCTTATGAGTTGCACTGCATAAAGCATAGAAACAATTATAATTCAAGTGCATGAGACATATCTGCTTGCCATCCTCTGATCTCCAAAATGAGAGGAAATGAAAGCAATTAGGGACAACAGCTGTTTTCTCTAGACCACTCCAACAGTTTACCATTTTGACTTGCTCTCTTCTTCTTGTTAATGTTATTTAGTTATTCGGAAAAGAAGCAACTTGCTTACTGTCTTTTTATCTTTCACAGGAGCCAGTTGGGGGTTCAAACCAAGATGCCACGGGAAGTGTGAAAGCCCAGGGTTTGGAAGTTCAGACTGAAAATCACCATAAGTCTTCTGTTTGTCAAACATTCTTGTCAGAATTATCACCAACTTCTGTTACACAATCTATTTCATCTGCTCCTAGTCCTACTTTAACTGAAAAGATACTGTCACCGCCTAAGATTGATAAACCATCTATGCCAGGAGTTAATCATGGTCTTTCAGACCCCAAAACTCTTACTGTTGTTCCCCCTGCAAGGACACATAGTCCTGATGGTTACAACTGGCGGAAATATGGTCAGAAGCAAGTAAAAAGTCCCAGTGGTTCACGAAGCTATTATAAATGTACATTTTCAGATTGTTGTGCTAAAAAGATTGAATGTTCTGATCATTCAGGCCATGTTATAGACATTGTTAATAAAGGATTTCACAGTCATGAGCCTCCTAGGAAGAATATTTGTGGCAAGGGAAACAAAAGTTCATCACCTGCTGCACCTTGTTTGACAAAAAACATGACCAAACAATCCATCAAAACACCTGAGGATACAGATTCAGCCACATTATTGAAAGAATCTCCACATGGAACACCCTCTGTTCCAGACAGAAAACGAAAAGACTCAATTGGCTCTGACAGGATTGAGGAAATTGAGATAAAAGGGGAGCATCTCAGGGAACCTGAGCAAAAACGAAGGCAAGCTTTCGCAGAATTTTGATTTTAGATACTGTTGGAAGTCAGTGTTGATACTGAATCTGTTCTAAAAAATTTTCACTTCTTAATGACCAGAATGAAGAAGGGCAATTTGACATGCTCAGGAACTATCCTAAAATCTGGAAAGAAGCCTAAATTTGTTGTGCATGCAGCTGGTGATGTTGGAATATCAGGGGATGGCTACAGGTGGCGCAAATATGGGCAGAAAATGGTGAAGGGAAATCCTCACCCCAGGTATGCTTAGTTTACTTTTTTTTCCCGTCCGACCCCTGTCCTTAATCACTTCTAGTGATGGAATTTCACTCCTTCTGAAGGCAAAATGACTCATCTAAATATTTCCCTTTTGTCTTCCTCTTTCTCTGCTTGGTTTACAAAAACTGAAAATGAGGAGAGAAAAGAATACAAGGCCATCAGATTTGATTCAATCTTCCTTCATCAAAGATGCCATTTCATTATCTTGGCAATCTTAAATAGCAATTTTGGGAGAACTTTCCCTTCTCGTTCTTTTGGGTACATCAAAGATAAGCTTTCCCCTTCTTTTTCACAAGTGGACGTTTTGTTTTAATTTCGTGCAGTCAGAAACATATATTACTATTGTGTAAAAGAATATTGAGGCACACATGTGGCCTCAAATTGAATGATTTTTAGCAATTAGTGAAAGATTAGAATGACAAAGCGGGAATTCTTAATGTAATTCTATATAATCATAAAATCCACATACCCTGAGTAGCCTACTTTCCGAGAGCCCTGCAAATTATCAAATGTGGGGTTCAGGAACTTCTGCCTTGTGCATTCATTACTTGACCAGGCCCATCTTCATCTTTCGGGAAATTATGTTAGTTGACATGCTTCATGGCATCAGATGCATCTTCAACCTTTTTAATACTAGATTATTTTAGAGTAATCTAGATGTCTTTTCTGGGAGAGAGAATTTTGTGGTTGCACCCTGTTGAAATCTCAACTTCATCTAAATCAATCGCCTTCCAAATTTGGCCTCTGTTCCATTCGTTCGTTCTGATTTTGTCTTGAATAAAACTTACAGGAACTATTATAGATGTACATCTGCTGGGTGTCCTGTCCGTAAGCACATAGAAACAGCAGTAGATAACACAAGTGCTGTCGTTATAACCTATAAAGGAGTACATGATCATGATATGCCTGTGCCCAAGAAGCGACATGGACCACCAAGCGCCCCCCTTGTTGCTGCCACCGCTCCTTCTTCTATGACCAATATGCACCTCAAGAAAACTGATACCCTCCAGAGCCAGGTGACCCCAACCCAATGGTCAGTTGGTAAGGAAGGAGAATTAACTAGCGAAACTTTGGAGCTTGGAGGAGAAAAGGAGAAGGCGATTGAATCGGCTAGAACTCTGCTTAGCATTGGATTTGAAATCAAGCCATGCTGATATAATCTCATCTGAATGCAAAATAATCATCGTGCTGACAATCCCTTTATGAAAATCACATAGCTATTGGATTGCCGGGTTCTGACGATGCTTGTTTGTTTGTTCTCTTTTTCAATTGTACTCTTTTTGAAGTCTTTCAGCGAGCAGTTGTATATTTCCACCTGCAGTCTTTCAGTGAAGCAGTTGTATATTTGTTGTACACCTTCTCGAGTCTTGAATTATTTAAGCAGAGATTAATATTGGTGTAACACTCTAGAATTGGCTGGCAATGACATCCATCTTCTCCTGTTAGCATTTGAAAACAGCTTCAGGATCTTATTCTTTCTTTATTTTTCTTTGCTTGAATTGCAACCATATTAATATCATCTTGTAATTGAGACTCAGAAGGATAAAAAGAAAGGAAAATAGAGAGGGGAAAAAAAAAAAGATACTTGGAAGTGTAAGGATTGCTAGTTTTGCCATTCTTGACATTAAAACCACCTCTTTGTTGTGAACATCTGAATTTTCCAGTTGGTGAACATCCACATTGAATCAGGAAACTAGGTCATCTCGGTCCTCCTAACGGGCAAAAGACGAATTGAAGAAGAATAGAAGAGGCCAAGATGGCAGAGAGGTACACCTTATAATCATGTCTTGAATGGAGGAGTCCTCATTGAAAGGGGACAGCAAAATTTGTGCTATCGGTATTTCCATTTAGGGCCAAACGTATTGGTCTCAAAGATTTTAGCTGTTTTACAAACTCATGGGGTTAGCAGGGGGGTTCATAACTCACAAGTCACAAGCATCAGCCAGATGGTGACACCGTTTAAGGCTTTTGGCAAAGTGGTCCAAGCTTGTTTTAGTTGCTCAACATTCACACCCCTAAAATAGCAGAAAAGAAAGAGGTGAAAAGATACTAGCTGGTTTCTGTACAAAGAATTTTACACTGATATTCCATAGGTTTGCTTTGTCAAACAAAGCCGTTGTAGCACAATCATCAGTTAATGCATCAGTTTTAGTATTCTACAATCTAGGAATTCATTGGGCACCGGGAATTCATCAAATTTTATACAGAAAATAACTGTCATTGCCACCTAAAGAGTAGCAGTGAAGCAGTTAGTACGACAAACTGATGATTGAAGCTGGTGCATGACAGTAAATTCGGCCATGTCACTCTGAGGAGAAGCTTAACTCATCAATGGCCATGGATATCTTGGATTCTATAATGCCATCACTGTTTTCTTCTACTGCTTTCTGTCCGTTTTTTGCCTTCCCTTCCGTTGCATTTATGCACTCCTGGAATCTGAAGCAACTGATGAGATGGTCATTTGTGATCCCGGCCACCTGCATGAATGAGTAGATGACCGTTGGACCCACATACCGGAAACCCCTTCTTACGAGGTCTTTGCTTATCGCATCGGCTTTTGGAGTTTTGACTGGGACCTGGCGAGGATATCGGAACTGGCTCAGTATGGGTTTATAGTTCACAAAGCTCCAAATATAGTTGTCAAAGGATCCAAACTCTTCTATGACCTGACATCAGTTAAACCTGTAATTTGTTAGATGAAATGATATTCATAAGAAGCTTGTAGTCATAGCTTTTTGCAGGAATCTTTTAATGGTCCAAGATGGAAAGCCATCAAGTCAGATAATGATACTGAATCACCAAAGCAATCTGCCATCTTTAACAAAATTAATAATAAAGAGTCGCATGAATAAGAGCCACATCTTTTACCTAACATGCCAAATCAAATGATCATTAAGTGCATATTCTATTAAGTTAAAATGCTAGCATCTTTTAACTAACATGCCAACTCAAATCTACATCAGAAGACTGATATATAAAAAGCAAAACCCAAGAACATTAAGATAATCAAATTAACTAAGTAGGTGTTCGAATTATAGTAACATATCTACATGCAAGTGGTAAAAGTTTTCAGCTTAGTGCACTTTACATTTTCTGCTTTTAATGGTAAAAATATCAAAAGGAAGTATTAGTATACCTTGCATATTTGTCGTGCATTCTCAATGATAGCACGAAGCTTTGGTTCAGATAATAGAGAGCTTGCAGAGCTTCCGGATGCTATTACTTTCTTGTCATTCAGTTTTGACACAGCAACTGGATCAAAATCCACAAAAACTTCCCTATTGAGGTAAGAAAGAACTGTTACTGATTTTCATATTGGAATCAACCAAAAAATGGGCAAGAGAATCTGGCCACAATGACAGTTTGTCAATAAGCGAAAGCATAACATGACATTCGTAGAAAAAAAACCTGAAGATTTGTCTTTTGCTCAGAATGCCAGGCCAAGTAAGTTCAGCTAAAGCACCTGACAGTACAAGAAGCTCAAACAATTTCCTGCATGCAAACAAGAAAACCTAGTCAACCATAGAAAGCCACATTAGGAAAGATAGGCCTGTTAAAGAAAGGTTACAACTACAGAGAATATTGCAATCACATACTTGTCATCATGTACTGGAACTCCCCATTCTTCATCATGGAATGCAGCGTAACACGGATCTGTTTTCAACATTTGAAATGTTAAGCTATAGAACCTGAAATAAGCACAAGCATCCAGACAACTCATCTCAAGCCTCTGCTCTAGTGACAAATGGCTAATGTTCTCAAGCAACTCTCTTATACATCTTCATTGATACTCTTCTAATAGGTTTACCAATATTACAACTTCAATGCCCTAAAAATTTCTCAATTCCATTCTTGCACCACGGAAAGCTTAAAATAACATAAAACAAACTGATAAATAACACCTGAGCATTCAGAGCATGTACGCATGTGAAGTAAGGTAGAGTTGAGATTAAGGAAAAAATATATATGAGATATTGAGTTCGCAGAGAAAATGTGAAAGATAGGCAAGCCCTTCGGAGTAACATGTTTCTTACAATCAAACTAACATATTTACAGCTATATCCATTCTAACGGGTAACTTGATAGTTATGTATAAAGGGAACAAACTACTAAGTGAATCTGATCAACATCTTTTTATTCAATCAAGCAACAGCATAAACTTGTTTAGGGCAATACAAGGAATCATAACAAAAAGAGATTCGGAAAACATGGAGTTTGACAGTTTAATGACTCCAATGTAACATGTGCTAACTAAAATTAAGGTTGTGGAAAAGCTGCATTTCCAGCGATCAATCAAGTCAATTTTGCAATTTGATCACGATCGTACTTTAATATCTACATTAATATTCTACAATAAACTGCTAGATTACTATTCCATCGAAGTTAGCCTAGTTATCTGCAACGATTCCTTGGAACTTCAAAGATAGAGAATGGTAATATGGTCAAACATTTATGAAGCTAAGCTAAGCATTAGTTCTGCGATTAAACTCCCATAGTTCCACATATTACAACACCTGAATACATTGATTTATAGTCAAAGACAAAGAAACGCACCTATATTTGGTGTCACCCAGGCACAGCTCCTCTTGGAGTGTGAACCATCAGAAGACGGTTGACATTCTAAACTTCCATCAGAAACCGCACTTCTCGGCTTTGACGCATACTGCTTCCTTCGACTCCCTAGACTATATGACCGAGTCAACCTTCCTGTTGATGCTCGGCTATGGAATGAGTCTGTGGAGGCATCTGATGAACAAGAAGCATTTAGGGATAAGTTTGAGTGCAACAACTGCTCGTGGCGGCGAAGAATTGAAGGAACACTAACAGAATTTGATTTGGGAGATAAAGCACTCCCCCTGGACATTATAGGAGCCTTCTTCTCATCAGACAAGGTGTCCCCTTCCGGTGATCTTTCAACCTTTTTCAATGGCTTCGATGCTGGTTTTCGAGCACTCAAAGACCCTGTCTTGTTGTTTCCATTGACTCCTAACACAGGTCTCGATTCAGAATCGCCCACATTCATTGACCTCACCCTTGGGGGTCCGGACATTGCTAGAACAACTTAAATTTGCCCAGTTCTTCACAGATCTTTACTTATTTCCCTCGATAAAAACCCACTTTTTCAAAATTTCACTTTCCAATGTCCTACTCAGAAGCACGCAAGCAAACAAATTTCCAGCTACTTAGCACCACCAAGCCAAATCAATAAGACCCCAATGTCTCACCAACAATAGAAGTTTAAATCAGCACGAATGACCTAAACATCAAAAACCCGCATTAAACCAAACTATCCCCTCTAGTAGCTACATCCATTGAACGGCCCCTTTAAAGCTTGGTAACCCAGATCTTGGCTTCTGACCCTTATGACAACTTTTGAACTACTCATACCACCAGTTAAGAATCACTATAATGAGACTCTAAACCTAAGCCCAGAACCACCCACCAAAACCATCCCATTCAACTCTTCAATATCAGCGCCATAAACCCCTCGCAGAAGTAATACCCATTAATCGAAATGTGTAAAAAGGCATCACCTTTTGACCAAAGCTGCACACTCCTCGAACACCAACATCTTACTTGAAACAAAATAAAGTAAACAACTTCGTTGTAATATATTCAAGAAAAGAAAACTACACGCCTAGAGAGAGAGAGATGGGAAGAGAGTTTGGCCTCGTAACATGAAGATTCCATTCTGCATTGTTAAAAATGAGATGGCGAGAGTGATACTCTGTACTATTACCTCCGAAAAGAAAGCCTGATAGGCCAGGATTAGTTTTACAACGGCGTAGTTTTGATCTTATCACGAGGTTAAATAAGGCTCTGACACATATAGAGAGAGTCCTATCTGTTCACCCTCTAATTTTTCTGGAAGGAAAGTCGTCGGGAAAATGCAATTTACTAATTTTAACTAAGTCTAAATATTTTAGACAAGAAAATAAAAAGAAAGTACTCAACAAGCTGATCAATCTGTTTAGTGGCCTTTTTACCGGTTTTAAGCTTTTGTTCTTTTCTTGTATAGCAATCTCTCTACTTTGAGAAAAGGAGAGCCAAAACACAAGTTCAAAAAGAGGATTTTACTTAATGTGTTTGATGAGTGAATAATGATTTTCTCTTCTTACTTTCTTCTTTATATTTACTCAAACAGACTTAAATTGCAAGCAATTGTCAAGTAGGGTTTATTTTTTAATTGTGTTCTGTCATTATGTAATGTACATTCTCTGTTTACCATGCCTTTTGGTACAGTTGATAATTTCATCCTACTTTCTCCGAGTCGAAGTCAATGTCCAAATTTCGGTTAATCCAAAAAGTCGACATCGCCCATCGCTCAAGTTGATCGGGTTTCGATCTCAACCCGACCCACTGCCATGTCTCTTTTGTAGGAAAATTCTATGTACATCTGGAGCACTGAGGTGGAGTTGTTTTGGTCATAATACTTTCCTTTAGTTGCTTTTGATGAGTGAAGCAAGGAAATGACAATAAATGTTAAGCATAAGCAACTGATTGTACTATTTTTCCTGTAATGAAATGTTAGAAAGAATTGAGTGTGTTTAATCTTCTTCGATTTTCTTTGTTTGGAAATTAAACTCTAAAGGATTCTCTAAATTTGCTTGACCATTCAAGACCAGAAACCATCCAAAATTGCTGATAAGGTGTTTGAAACTTAATATCCCCTGAAACATTTCTATACCTTGAGGTAGAAAAGTTGCAAGCTTTGGAATTTTCTCATGCAAGATAGAAACTTTTTCTCATTGTCAAGATTCTGGACGAACCAAACCTTTGTAAGATGTAAACAGAATAAAGCAGCTTAAACATTCCTTGCACTGCTCCAATGAAAGCATGAGTAGGTGAGCTATCTTCTCTGTTGTCCTATCAGTGCGACTTTCTACTTTCCAGTACGCTAATGTTTGTCACCTTCATATATGCGACAATCGTGATCTCAAGGAATTGGAACCGAAAGAGATCATAGAATTCTTTGATGCCATTCAAATTAAGGTCATGATTCCACTCCACAGTGTACAGCAATAAAGAAACAAGCATGAACGATCCTTATGAAAGGAGACTGCGAATATTTTTATCTCAACAAGTTGATGCTGGATTCCAAAGGAACAGACTTTTTTTTGTTCAATTTGCATCTGATTTTCATTGACATAAAGGGGAAAACTATAGGAAAGTAATTTTTATGCAGAGTCTTGCACGTAGCCTGCAACAACCTCGTCCGTCACAAGATCCGGAAGCTGCAACTGGAAGCACCCAAAAAATGCAAATTCAGTAATGTCATTAAATGTAATCATGCAAAGGAGAGAGGCAAAAAGTTAAGTAATGTCACGACATTATATCATGCCACGAGAAGAGAAAGCAGAGTTACCCAAGTAAACCCCTGCCTTGCCATGATCAAGGTGTCACAGTTGATTAGAGCACCTTGCCTCATAACTATCACAGGTACTCCTTGCCGCTGATTTGCACGAACCTCAAATGCAAGCTTCTCTAGAAGATTCCGACCAACTTGATATTCCGAATTTCCAAATTTCACAATTTGATCTCCAAGCTGTAAACCATCTTATGCTGTTGGGGATGAATCGGCAATTTCATTGACCACAGCAAATGGTAAACTGGTAAGTGCATATACATCCACGAAACCTGGAGAATCTCTCAGAGTGACATTTAGTGATGATGCAGATCCAACGGTTCTGTCCATTGAGGAGTTTTGCTTGTCTGATGGCCTGTGATCACCTGTCAAACAACTTAAAACCATTGAAGTTAGAGCTTCGGAATACTCTATCAGACCTGTGATATACCAAACAGTAGATGTTTCTATTACAAAATAAGGGTCTGCAACTTTACTCCAATGTGAAACCACAATTAGTCATAAGTGGAAGGGGCAGATAATATTGGCATAGGATCATTAAAAATCAACCTGGTTGCTAGCAAAAATGAACCAAATCAGGATTTTCTATATTGCAGTAAAGTGTGAGCTGTTACCTGAGTCCTTGAAGGATGAAGATCTACCCACAAGCCTTGTCAAATGTAAAATTTGTATCTTCTCGTATATTTTCTCCATTATTTCTTTGTGATCATTATGCAGCTCTGCAAATGGGAGAGAAATCAATCATACTATTGGCAGGTCAAATATGTTCATAGAGCCAGTATCTTTTACACAGTCATTTTCAACAATTTCCACTTCCAACTTCCACAAATCATACATAAACAATTTCCATTTCCAATTATTTCCAACAATTTCAATTCAAAGTTTGAAAAATGAGGATCAAGTTGCAAACTATGAATAGCAAGATGCTCTTAATTACATAGTCTTTTGCTGGCGACACTGCATACATATTGATTAAGTTTGGATCTCAAACACCATATTGTGCCGATGGTGATTGTGGGTCTGATTGGTTCGACCACATGAATGGAACATCATTAAAACCCGTGGCTAGCTGCAAACAGCTTGACATAAAAATGTATGTTAAAGGAAATCATTCTGAGAAACTATTGCATGAGCTAGATTGGCTCGCATGCTCTAAAACACCAATTGATTTGATTACCAACACAGAGCAAAAGAAAATTAAAGAAAGTAAGTATCAGCTAGGCAATGCCGTTTAGCTCTCACCACTGGAATGTCAATGTCTGGCCGAGGAAATCCCTACACTTTGAGAAACAAAAAATCTTTATAAAGTATACCAAACTCAAAGCACTTAAACATCCAACATGAATTATCAATAACACTTTCACAAAGGGAAAACCAAAGTACTATATCATCAAGCTCCGTTCTTCTCCTTTCTGTTAACAAATTAGTATATGCCAAAACGAAGAACAGTAATTACTCTTCCCTTTACCTGCATTCTCTCTGAAGCTAAACCATTAAGATTGCTTCCAACGATAGCCCACAAACCTTAAAATCTTATCTTTTCACAGAAGTCAAAGGAAGTAAAAGAGGATAGAGTTGAGAATCCATCAAATATTTAGCACAGTAACAAACAAAAACAGCTGCTTTAGACACAACTTGCGCAAAACTTATCCCTGTCCAGCATTTTCCTAGAAACCAAGCAGGCATCAAAATCCTAGCTTTACAAATTCAGGAAAAGAACTAAACTTTAGGCACAAAGAGAAAGTGGACATGAACGGCAGAGTTTATCGTCAAGTAAAGAATTAAATTTTAGGCACAAAGAATTAAACGTGACTTGAAGCTATAGATATTCGGCACATCTAATGCTGGTCCCAACTCATTCAACCTTTTACCAAAGAGACGATCTCTTTATTCTTTTGTTCATTTTGACGTGGCAGGGCCAAGCGGGTAGCTTTAGCATTAGATAAGGAATACAGCTAAGCTAACTAACAGTGGTAGAGAGTTTATCTCATCACCGTTTCCTATGTACAAATTCCTATGTGTTATGGCCCAGATGATCACACCCAATAGGAGTTTAGTAGGTTGTTTTTGATGTCGATTCAGCAGAATTTTAGCCCAATAAGCTTTAGTCCACTTCTTCATTAGTCACTAATCCTCTATATATAGTGTGGTGACTCCCGCATTGAAAAATGGCAACCGCAGTAGCTGCATCTTTGGCCGCTTCGATTGCCTCTTGTGTTGTTGTTCCTTTGTCTTGTCGTTCCTCGTCTTTGATTTATACAAGGTTTAGAACAGGGTCGAGTCTTCGGTTTTCTTTGGCGATTGCAACATTTTGTTGTGGTAGAAGAAGCAAGCTCATGGCTAGTTCTCTCGCTCGGGCCACTCTTGGTCTCACTCAGCCTGCCAACATCGATATCCCTAAGGTGTGTGTTTTTTACTCTCTCTGTACCAACCTTGTGTTTTTTGCAGCTGTGAACTGGGTTGTTGTTGTTGTTGTTGTTGTCTATATGGTTAGACTTAGATTTAGGTTGTTGGACTTTTGTTGGTGAGTTCATCATATTAAAGCAGGTCTATAGATGCTTCAGATTGATGGTTATGTTCTTGTCATCATGGATGATGATTGTCTGGTCAACTCTTTGTTTCACCAAAATTTAATATCTGATCTGGCTCTATTCGTTTTTGACCCACTGCGCTGAATCTTTCTTTTTTTCTTTGCTGCGTACTGATTTTTTCCCTGGCCTTTATTGGTTCTGCACCACAGTTGGGATAAAGATTTATACTTTTGTCTCAGTAGTTAATAGAGTATGCAGTATGCTTTGTCGTATTTTCATGGGAGTATATTCTTTGGTTAGTTCTTATAGGTTAAGTGTAATGTGTTGAGGCTTTTGGAGATTGATCGGTGTTCTTTTGTGAAAAATACTCACGAGTGTTCTTTTTGTTCCTGATGATAATTTGGAAGATCTCTTTTGCTGCAAAAGAAATCGATGCAGTTGAATGGAAAGGAGATATACTCGCAGTTGGTGTTACTGAAAAAGATATGGCCAAGGGTGAAAATGCAAAGTTTGAGAACTCGCTTTTGAAGAAACTAGATACCCATTTGGGTGGCTTATTGAGTGAAGCATCTTCTGAGGAGGATTTTACAGGAAAAGCTGGTCAATCACTAGTTCTTAGACTTCCCGGTCTAGGTTCCAAAAGGGTTGGCTTGATTGGTCTTGGGCAGTCTGCTTCAAACTCATTTGCTTTTCATAATTTTGGTGAGGCCATTGCAGCTTCTGCAAAAGCTGCTCAAGCTAGCAGCGTTGGTATTGTACTTGCCTCAACAGAGAATATTTCAAATGACTCAAAACTTAACACTGCTTCAGCTATAGCTTCAGGTATTACTTCTAAATCTGATTGTTTAATAGTAAATGTTTACACTTCCAGCTGGACTTTATTCAACATTTCAAAATTTTTGGCAGGGACCGTGCTAGGCATATATGAAGATAACAGATACAAATCAGAATCAAAGAAAGTTGTGCTTAAATCTGTGGATATTCTTGGTTTTGGGACTGGACATGAGCTAGAGAAGAAGCTGAAATATGCTGAAGATGTATCTTCTGCTGTGATTTTTGGCAGAGAGCTTGTGAATTCACCAGCCAATGTACTCACTCCTGGTATGTATTGCCTCCATATTAGCTGATCCCATGGAGTTTTGTATGTACTGCAGTGACTGATTATCAAACCAATTACATTTTTTATGCCTTAAATAGTCACACACAGAGAAGCAGATCTGCACGGTGTGTGTTAGTCAATAATGCCCTTTTTAATTGTGGGCAATCATTTCTATGTTACAGCGGTACTGGCCGAAGAAGCTTCAAAGATTGCTTCCACATACAGTGATGTTCTTAAAGCCAACATCTTGACTGCAGAACAGTGCATAGAGTTGAAAATGGGGTCCTATCTGGGGGTCGCTGCTGCTTCTGCAAACCCCCCTCATTTCATACATTTGTGCTATAAACCTTCAAGCGGACCTGTTAAAGCCAAGTTGGCCTTGGTTGGAAAGGGATTGACTTTTGACAGGTGATTATAGATATCTGAGAAGAGTCATCTTTAGTTCTCACATTTGTGGTATTTTTTAGTTGTATATGCCTTCAGTGGCATCCCGGATTACCTATCAATGAGTATGTGATCTTCATATTCGAGAAATTATTTTCCTTCATCTCCTTATCAATCAAATTATTCATTTGTTTGTTTTATTATTTTGTTAGGTTTCCATTTATACCGGCTCTTGTTCTTGAACATATTTTTTGTATACTTTCAGTGGTGGCTACAATATCAAGACAGGACCTGGCTGTTTAATTGAGCTCATGAAATTTGATATGGGAGGTTCAGCAGCAGTTTTAGGTGCAGCAAAAGCTATTGGCCAAATTAAGCCTCCTGGAGTAGAGGTAAGCATGTTCTTGTTCTACCATTGGGAATTATATCGTTATCAATCTGTAACATTTATTTTTTTTTTCATTTAATCCTTCAACCTACACCCTGCCTAACTTTTTATCTCGGGCTACAAAACTCTAAATAAATTTTGTATTTGTAGGTTCATTTCATTGTTGCAGCTTGTGAAAATATGATCAGCGGAACTGGTATGAGGCCAGGAGACATAGTCACTGCCTCAAATGGGAAGACAATTGAGGTATTGCATTTTTTAAGATTTTAATAGATTAAATATAAAAACTGTGGCCTATGAATCCAATTGAATCAATATGTTGTGGATGTTTGTATTTCAGGTCAATAATACTGATGCCGAAGGGAGGCTGACGCTTGCTGATGCATTGGTCTATGCTTGTAATCAGGGTGCAGAGAAGGTAATGTCCAAATAAAAGTATGACAGTACAGATACATGTGTATCATATATGTTCTGGAGTTTGTAATAGAAATAGGGTACTGAAAACTACACCTAGATTTATAATATCTTTTCAGTACTGTTTGGAAGTGATGATATAGACAAAATTACTGTGAATGGCATTTCCTCTTCCATCCTATAAAGTGACTTACAGTTTTTGTTGGAAATTTTTGTGAGATAAGTACTTCAAGAGCAGAAGCTTCTCTTCTTCTTCTTCGTGCTCTTCTTCTTCAGTTAATTGAGTTGATGCATCTATTAACTTTTCATTCTTGATTTTTGACAAGCTTCTTATAAGTAATTGTTTTCTGTAATATTATACAGATAATGATGAAGCATGCTATTTTATGCTACGTTAGCATCTTATTTCCCTTGTTTCAAAGCTTAAAGAGTTTAACCTTATACTGTCTTTTTGGAAAATTTGAAGATTGCCTTAACAATGCTCAAACATCTTGCAGATTGTTGACCTGGCAACCTTGACTGGAGCCTGCGTAGTTGCACTTGGGCCCTCCATTGCAGGTATTTATTACTACGTCATTTGATACTAGTGTAGAATTTTCGTGTGGTTCATTTCTTGTCTAGTAATGGGTTGGTTTGGAAGAGAAGCAAGTTTTAAAAGGATTCTGAAGTAATTGGCACATGTCATTTTGCCTGTCAGTGGAAGGTTTTTGTACTCTTAAACTTCTTCTTCGAGTTTTCCAAGATCAAAATGAAGTCTCTGACGGTGACCACATTTGCAGTGTAGTCCATGCCATCTGGAACTCTTTGTGTGAACATCTAAAGTCGTGATACCAAGTATCTCAGTGCCATCTTATACTAATTAATACGGGAACGTGATTACCTGATGTGATTCAAGTTTGATCACTTGCGTAGCCCATCATTGATTAATAAAAGATCTTTCATTTTATAGGTGTTTTTTCACCCAGTGATGAGCTGGCAAAGGAGGTCTTTACTGCAGCAGAGGTCAGTGGAGAGAAACTTTGGAGGTTGCCATTGGAGGATAGTTATTGGGAGTCCATGAAGTCAGGAGTGGCTGATATGGTTAATACTGGTGGTCGTCAAGGGGGTGCTATCACTGCAGCCCTATTTCTGAAACAGGTACTTGATCTCATTTATCTGCAGTAGGTACTGATAACTTCATGTTTAATGTTCCGCGTAGACATCTTACAAGAACTTGTATGCAAGTCAGCTAGAAACTACATGCCCCTTTGGTATATGAAACTTTCAATCTCAGAGAAAATGTGAAAGTAAATCATTGAAATGTCAAGTAACACTTAAGAATTCTAAGATCACATGCATTTGTATTCTGCTCTTAAGATGGTAATTTCCAATGTTGACATCCTGATAACCTGTGGTTTTCAGTTTGTTAGTGAGAAGGTTCAATGGATGCACATTGACATCGCTGGTCCGGTCTGGAACGAGAAGAAGCGTGGCGCTACAGGATTTGGCATTTCAACTCTTGTGGAGTGGGTGTTGCAGAACTCCTCTTAGACACTTGTCTCAGAAATATTTCCAGGAAGGTCTATACAGGAGAAAGAAAGTGGAGGCTGTGTAATAAAAGATATGGGATGTGTTTTAGTGCTGTGAGATAGTTATCACACAAATAAAAAGTTTGTTGGGAAGTCACGGAAAACTTATCACGTTTGAGTTTGAGGTTTCTACTAAAGCAAGCTTCATTTACATGTTTAACTTATGCATTTCAATTCTGTTCCTGATCCTGTAAGATGCTTGCTACTGTCTTCACTCTTCCATCAGGTTTCCAATTTTCAAGTCTCTATGCATGAATCTGTTTTTAGTTTATGTTTTACATTGTTAGTCTCATTAGGTGTTTCTGGTGAAATCAAGAACCTTTATTCCCTTAAAATCCCTGAAGATGGACATTGTCACTCAGTTCTCTAATTGGAACACCAAAATCTGCTAGTTTATGTATGCGTTATATATTTTTTGACACAATCGTATTCAACTGGACCGCAACATCATCACGAAGTCCAAAACACCAAATCAAGCAGAGAACATGGACGCACAGTCCTCGCACGTGCGTCGACTTCCATTCGTTGACCAATCACGTGCACTATATTTGAAATTCATCTTTAATTTTTTAATTTTATATCATAACAGCAACTTCACAGTTCATAGTTCATAGTTCATACATATTTCGCGTTTTAGGACAAAGCAATATTGTATGCTGCTTTCGTTTGTGTTCGTTTGCTTCGCTACAAGCTCGTTACTTTTTCAACAGTTCTGCACCTATACACCTATAAAATCATTACTTTATCCACACTCAATTCTGTTCCGTGAACTTTTGGAGATTTGACGCATAGTTATGTCCAAAGTTTTTAACTTTTGAGCTTTTTGTTTCACTTCAATTATCATGTAATAGCCGGAAGGAGCAGAGAGAAGAAGAAGAAGAGCTCATAGAGATGAGTATCTCTTTGACTGTCATGACCTTTAATCTTCGCGAAGATCAACCGGAGGATGGCCCAAATGCTTGGGGGAAGAGGAGGGATTTGTGTATTAGTGTCATCACTAGTTACTCTCCCATGATTCTTTGCACCCAACAAGGTTTGTTTCTACTCTTAGGATAGGTACTGTGCTTGTGATAATGTGTTTTCCGTGAAAATGGTTGATCTGGGTCTCTTTTGATTGGTGTTTTGGAAATGGGTTTTAATTAGTTTGGACTGTCACTGAGTTGTGCTGGTAGCTTGGCTCTATGTCGCTTGGCACCGTCTTGTGTGCTTGTTTCGTGTTTAATTTCCCTGACTGGTTTGACATTACTGACGTTGAAAATTCGGACAGTTTTCTAACTGTTATGTCTACTTTCTATTTTTGTTGGAGTCAGGCGTCAAATCACAGTTGGACTTTCTTCAGCAGGGATTGCCAGGTAAATTCTTCAGAATATTTCCATTCAGCTTCTCATTTGAAAACTTATAATTAGAATTTTGATCTTACTTTGTTTGGCTACATGAGTAAATAGTTATTATTATAGTAGGGATTGAACAGTGCTGATACCGTGTTTCTATGTACTCCAATTCTATCAAGAGATGTTTCTGTTAGTGAATATATAAAACTAATTAAGTTAGCCTTACACAACAGCTTAAGCTATTGTGGTGAAACGGTCACTTAGAATAAACCTGTGCAAGTTTCAAGCTCAGAAGGCTTTCACTTAAGGGGGTGTGCTAGTGAATATATAAAACCAATTAAGTTGACCTCACACAACAGTTTAAGCTATTGTGTTGAAACGGTCACTTAACAATTTCTATACATTTTGCTCTTGATTTGAGTAGACGCATCATGTTATGAATGTAATTGAGCTATCCACCACTTATTAAGTAGATTACACTGAAAACATGGATAGACATGTTCTCTTTCTATTCGAATAGCAGAGAATGTTAGCCAAAGGCTGATGCTTGATAAATGCTTGTTTATTTGGTTTGACAGATGCTTGTTTTACTGGGTATGCTTGTAAATAGCACAATTGTCCAGAGTCATTCTGTTATCTTGTAAGAAACTAGAAAATTTCACTGTTGTCACTATCGTGCTAGGAGCTGATAACACTGCAACTGCAAATGATCATACAGGAAAAACCTGTACAGTTGGAATACTTATAATCAGTAACTGTGACTTTTTTTCTTGTTTTTTCAAATGGTTTCCGTAAACTTCTGACACACTGCCAAAAATGTTTGATCCGTGCTTCTGATTAGTATATGGAATTTCATTACTTAAGGGTTCTAGGTCACATTATGAATTAGAAGATACCTATTTTCTTTTTATGTATGCTATTTTGGCATCCTAGAAATTCCTGATATTCAAGTGCCCACTCTTATTTTCATCAATCTCAAATTGGGATCATGTTAGATGCTTTGTGATGTTTATCAGGCTATGATCAATTTGGAATATCAAGAAAAGGATCTGAAGATGCATCGGATGAACACTGCACCATCTTCTATGACAAGGAGAAAGTATGAATCTGACCAAAGTTTTTGCTTAATCAAGTGTATCAAAGCCTGCTTCCTTGTATTAATGTACTTTTCCTGTTTATTGAAGGTGGAGCTTCTAGAGGGTGGAACCTTTTGGTTATCTGAGTCACCTTCGGTCCCGGGAAGCACATCATGGGGTGCTGCAGTTCCATGTATTGTAACATGGGCGATATCCTTCATACTACCACTACACGACATTGAACTTTTATTCACTAAGTTTGGTTTCCTGTGTATATTATAATTTTGTGTTCCTGTACTTTAAGAGTTCTGCATTGCTTTCTTTGACAAGATGTCCACACATTTCAACTGAAAGGTGTTGAACCACCGGGGTTTTCCTTTCAAATAGTCAATACAAATATGGATGAGTTTAGTCCTCGTGCCCGGAGGCGAAGTGCTTTACTCACATGGCAACACATTGCATCCTTACCTCCCAGCTTGCCAGTTGTGTACTGTGGGGGATTTAACACACAAAAGGAATCAACTACAGGACGTTTTCTTCTGGGGAGATCAAGGTAGTTTTGGTACATAATGGTTATGCTCTAGTATGTTGTGTACATTTCTAAATGCTTATGGCCTTTCTCCAAAATGTTGTTCCTGATAGAGAGCATGGTGTTGTGGGAGATATGAGAGACGCATGGGCCAATGCTCGAGTGAGGAAAAATGTTTCCCTCATTCGAACTTATCATGGATTTAAAGGTACCATCTCACAACTTGATGTTGATCTTTCAGTTCTCTGTTATTTTATGATTATGTACTTACAAAATATCAGCAGGTGACAAGCAAGGGGCACTTGAATTCCTCAAGTTGATATTCAGAGCACTTTGCCTTTGTTGGGACCGCCAAACTCAAGATCTCCATGTAGACTGGATTCTTTTCAGAGGTAGATCTTTGATTCCTGTCCTTTGTGAAATCGTGAATGACAATATCGAAGGGTGTTATCCTTCCTCACACTATCCAATATTTTCTGAGTTTATGCTTCCTCGGTCTGTGAGACCACTTGAACCACCTCCTGCTGAAGAACAAAACTAAGTCGCCATTTGATCTGAGGTTATCTCCAAACCCCTCATCCCCTTCTCATCCCTTATTCTTTTGACCATCTGATGACAAAGAATGTGGTTGGTTTTACTGTTGGAAATCTGGCCACTTCATGGCCAACATTTTCAGTTGTTGCAAGTGATGGTTAACAGACAACTCATTTTCTGTTGCATCGAAAGCAACATATTTCCTTCGAGAATTATGTTGGTCTCAAAAGACATTTACGTGAAGTTTTCCTGAGGGTGGATATTATGTTAGCAATTCTGAAATTAGAAAACAGAGTTGTTAGCAAATGATAAGATGTATTAAGTAGCTTGGAAGTTCATTTTGGTTGTTTTTGATGGTAATGAAAGATTAGATTGTCTTTGGTTGCAATGTTGAACCTGGATCTAGTGTCATATCTTACATGATTGATTGAATTCGAGACTAGATATGTTCGATTCTTGAAATATATAACTGAGCAGATGATAGCTTGCATCGAGGTGGAAATGCTTGTAAGTTCCATAGGCTTGATGGTTGCCACGAGAACACCTAATAGATTGTTCTTTCCCCCAATTGTAGTACTGTGCACAGGCAAATGAACCTTAAGACGACATCTACTTTCCCTGAAGGATTAGGCATGAAAGAAGATGATGTTCTCAGCTTGTACAACATCAAACAACGTTGCTTGTAAAGGGAAGTACGAAATTTGGTCACGGGTCAAATTGAAAAGCATTGACAAGCACTAGCAAACCACTAGACCTAACCCTTTACTGGTGAGTGAAGGACAAGTAGAATAAGTTTCGAAGACAGGCAGTGACCTGAGAACTCCATTGATATCCTCCATTTTCTGTCAGGAGTAGTCTTGTGAAGTACAAATATTAACAATGCACCAACTTTGGCAATTAAGTATATATAGTGGCCTTGCATTGCATGACGCTTGCTGCGGTTGGTTGCAATGGCGGAGTCATTTGGGACCGGTTACTGACTTCCACGCAACGGCAAGTTAGGGGATGGTCGGTCCCTTTCACTTCTCTCAATTCACATGACTAGCACCCCACAAAAAGCTACCCCAAAATGGCAGCAACCGTCTCTTCTTTTATGGAAAGTCTACTTGTCCCTTACCAATAAAAGATCAGAATCCTTCTGATCCAGTGGTCCTAATTTTGCTGGCTACATAAGAAATACAAATGATGTTAATGGTCAAGAAAAAGGGTGGTTTTCTGTTTTTTTTTTCAATGGTCAACAAAATGAGTTATTCTCAATTTTGATGGTCAAAAGATTGTATCATAACTCCAAATTAGAAAGAAACTCATATCTCTACCTTTAGTTTGTCTTACGCAACTTGCATCAAAAGTTAAACTGGTAAGATAAAAGGTTTAAGGTTTAAAAAGTTCAATCGGTATTAGACTGTCATAAAATTGATCCAAGAATTAATAAAATTAAAATTTTGAAATATAATTAAAAGGGATTGTTATAGTATGACGTTTAATTGAAAAAAGAAATTGTTAAATAAAAATTAGTTGATTTATTTGAGTTTATAAGAACTTATTAATTTACAAAAATTGACGCATTACTTAATAAACTAATTAGTTTTTAACAACGAGAATTAATAAAGTAAATTGAATCTAAAAGTTAAAACTGAACTGAAAAGTTGGATTGTCCAAGTTCTTTATTGTCAAACGGTTAAATTTAGATGACAATGAACTGACCTATAGGCATAAATTCAGGTGTTTTTAATGGGTCGACTCATAATCAAATCAAGTCCCGCTTGATCTGAAGCTCAATTTTTCTAAATAAAATAACATCATTTTGTTTAAAAGAGTTAGGCCTCAGGTAAATTTGAACCTGAACAATCTAAGTCTAAACTCAATTAAAAATATTATTTTATATTTAAATTTTAAAAAATTAACGAGACGGGCTTATGGGCCGACCTATCAGAAGAACACATTTATGATAATTTACGAAAAAAATATATCTTTCTTTTGTTATTATTATACTTCATCTGAATTACAGATTTTCCCATCCTGTAGGTTGACCATTGACACGTTGAACCTAAAAGTTAAAACTAAACTGAAAAGTTAGATTGTCCAAATTCTTTATAGTCAAACGGTTAAATTTAGATGACAATGAGCTGACCTATAGACATAAATTCAAGTGTTTTCAATGGGTCGACTCATAGTTAAATCAGGTCCCGCTTGATTTAAAGCTCGATTCTTCTAAATAAAACAATATTATTTTGTTTAAAAGAGTTAGATCTCGGGTAAATTTAAACTTAAACAATCTAAGTTCAAACTCAATTAAAAATATTATTTTATATTTTAATTTTAAAAAATTAACGAGACGGACTTACGGGCCGACCTATCATAAAAACACATTTATGATAATTTACTTTAAAAAAATTATCTTTCTTTTGTTATTATTATGCTTCATCTGAATTACAGATTTTCCAATCAGGTAGACCATTAACACGTAATAATTGTTAGTAATAAATAATTAATATTCGTATTAAGACATAATAGTTTTTGTACGCTTTGACAAAACTAAATACCCACAAGTCAACTTAGCTTCAAATTAATCATAAACTATACCAGAAATCCATCTCTGAAAACGAAGAAAAATAATAAAAAATGCGTTTTTTTTATACCGGCACTCTCTTGTGCTTCTCGTTCTATTAAAGGAAACAGACACAGGTAAAGATCACCCTCCGTTTTGTCAGTTCTAGAGAGAGAAAGCTAAGTAGTTTTCTTTTTGAGAGAGATAGACAGACTGTTCGAGGACGACATCAGAACTGTGCCTTTCATCAGAGATTTGCGGATCCAGATCGGCGGTGGCCGTTATGGCGGGAATTTCTCCTACACCGATTGTACGGATCGCCGTATTCGTTTTGCTTTTGGTCCACTCTCACTGCTTCTATCTCCCCGGGGTTGCCCCTCAGGACTTCTTCAAGGTAACTGCAATATGCACGGTGTCCTTTACAGTTGATAATGCGTGTATCTTGACGCGCTTGTTTAGTTGTCAATTTCGTGCCTTTATTGGGAAAGGTTAGATCTTGTCGTTTTTTGGGTTTGGCTTGGTGATGGGTTTTGTTGGCGTTTAAGATCTGTTTCTGTTTGGGGTTGTTCTCTAATTTTTATTTGTTTTGGTTTTTACTGTCGGATTAGAGGATTTGTGGTGTGCTTTTGAATTATTCGTTGAATTTATGACCTAGTTGAAATTGTTTCTTCGTTTTTTCCCTCGTTATTCGCTTTTAGCTGATTATTTCGTTTGGGGTTTTTATATTTATGGTGGGACCGTGAGAAAGTTGGAATTAAAGAATTGCAGACGCTAGTTTTTATCAGCTTTTGTCGTGAGGGGTTGTTTTTGGCTAAAATAATGAGCTAATAGTGTGCTTCATTCAGCAAATTGTTCTGCCATAATGAATAAATAAGAATGTAGATCTTCATTTTTTCCTCCTTTGGAGTGGTGCTTGGAAAGTAAAATCTTGAATCTTTTTTCATTTTCGTTCTTTTTAACTAAGACACTGAAGCTTGCTTTTTTGTGTTGTGCATGATGATCCGAACTTTCCAAATTATTTATTCCACAACAAGGGGGAGATTCTCTTAAACATTTGGGAAATTAGTACTTAAGGAGGTTGACTAGAATATTATTTGGTTTGGATGTTGGTTGTTGTTAGCCTTTGTTGTAGAACAAATTCACGCATTTTGACTACTTTGCTTAGGAGTTGATTTCTTTTTTCTGTCAGAAAGTTTAAAATTCAAGGATATTTTGATGCATAGGATTAAAGATTTCAACTGCAGATTCTTGAAAGAAGACGGAATTTGTTTCTTCAGTTGAAAAGAAAATTTACAATTAATTTGATGATAGAAATTTTGATTAAATTGAAGCAAATGCAGACAAAAGAACGCTAGACTATCATTGTGGAGGATGCCTTGCATTGCTCAAAGAGAAATTTTTTTCTGCAACTTGAATCTGGTGCTGATTTTGTACCCTAGGTGGAAGAGAATAACCAGAATTGTTGTTGCAATGTGAGCATCCATGTATTGTGGACCTAAAAAGAGTTATTCTATTTGAAATTTTATTAGCTGGTCTTTTATGTTTCCACATTTTACCAGTTTCGCCTTTTTTTTTTTGGATTGATAACTTTTTAGGACTGATTTTTGTGTCCATGAATATAGGGAGATGAGTTGAAGGTTAAAGTGAACAAACTGAGTTCTATTAAAACACAACTTCCTTACTCTTACTATTCCCTCCCTTATTGTCACCCAAAACACATAGTTGATAGTGCAGAAAATCTTGGTGAAGTTCTTCGGGGTGATCGCATTGAAAACTCTCCCTATGTGGTAAGTTGGATTCTTAAGTAATCTGATGGTTCTTTTCATATTAATCACTTTTTAGTTGACAAATCTTTTCTTCAGTTCAAAATGAGGGAACCTGAAATGTGCAAAATTTTATGCCGCTTGACGCTCAATGAAAAAACTGCCAAGGAATTCAAGGAAAAGATAAATGATGAGTATCATGTGAACATGTGAGGCATTCTTCCTTGAAATTTTAGCTATTCTACTCTTTCGTTACTGGCACGAATTATTTGATATACTGTGTTGTATGTTATAGGATTTTGGACAATCTTCCGCTGGTTGTTCCCATTCAAAGACCTGATCAAGAGGATGTTGTTGTTTACCAACATGGATTCCATGTTGGCCTCAGAGGGCAGTACGCTGGAGTAAGCGACAGACTTCATACTAAGTCTATGCTCTTAAGTTTACACATCTTATGTACTCATGCCAAGGCTTCTCTTTGATTGATTGTTCACAGCACAAGGAGGAAAAGCACTTCATTCACAATCATTTGGCATTCACTGTCAAATATCATAAGGATCTTCAAACAGATTCAGCTAGGATTGTGGGTTTTGAAGTGAAACCTTATAGGTACTTGCTCTATCCTAGAAATTCTGCCATAACTTATCTTGATTTTAATGTTGCGACCTGATTTTGGTGAGTTCAGTATTAAACATGATTTTGAAGGTGAGTGGAAGGAAGAAAACACACGGCTAACAACATGTGATCCCCATGCAAAGCGTTTAGTTACCAATTCTGAATCTCCCCAAGAGGTTGAGGACAAGAAGGACATAATCTTTACTTATGATGTCGAGTTCAAGGTAAGATCCCATCTATCTTGGTAAAAGAATGTTATTTGCTGATTAATGTCATAGTTTTGGGCTTACTGTGTTTTATTCCAATGCTTGCTTATGTTTCATCCTGCAGGAAAGTGACGTGAAGTGGGCATCCCGATGGGATACTTACCTTCTGATGGCCGATGATCAGATTCATTGGTTCTCAATTGTCAATTCTTTGATGATTGTTCTTTTCCTCTCTGGTATGGTTGCTATGATCATGTTGCGCACCCTTTATCGGGATATCTCAAAGTACAACCAACTAGAGACCCAAGAAGAGGCACAAGAAGAGACGGGATGGAAATTGGTTCATGGGGATGTCTTCAGGCCTCCTACTAACTCAGATTTACTCTGTGTTTATGTTGGAACAGGTGTCCAATTTTTCGGAATGATTCTTGTAACCATGATTTTTGCTATGTTAGGCTTCCTCTCCCCTTCAAATAGAGGTGGTTTAATGTCAGCCATGCTCTTACTCTGGGTATTTATGGGGTTATTTGCTGGATATGCTTCAGCCCGCCTCTATAAGATGTTCAAGGGAACAGAGTGGAAGAAAATCACCATCAAAACTGCTATCATGTTTCCTGCAATTGTTTTTGCCATTTTTTTTGTCTTGAATGCTCTAATTTGGGGTGAAAAATCCTCAGGAGCTGTGCCATTTGGAACTATGTTTGCTCTAGTGGCCTTATGGTTTGGTATCTCAGTCCCACTTGTCTTTGTCGGTAGCTATATTGGCTACAAGAAGCCAGCAGTTGAGGATCCTGTGAAAACTAATAAGATCCCTCGGCAAATTCCAGAGCAAGCATGGTACATGAACCCAGCCTTCTCTATTCTTATTGGAGGCATTCTTCCATTTGGAGCTGTCTTCATTGAGCTCTTCTTCATCCTTACTTCAATCTGGTTGCACCAGTTCTACTATATTTTTGGTTTCCTATTCATCGTCTTCATCATCCTTATCATCACTTGTGCTGAGATCACAGTTGTGCTGTGCTACTTCCAGCTTTGCAGTGAAGATTATCTCTGGTGGTGGAGGTCATACCTAACATCGGGTTCCTCTGCCCTATACCTGTTCCTTTATGCTGCATTCTATTTCTTCACTAAGCTTGAGATTACAAAGCCAGTATCTGGGATTCTGTACTTCGGGTACATGCTTATTGGATCGTATGCTTTCTTTGTGCTGACTGGCACGATTGGATTCTATGCTTGCTTCTGGTTTACCAGGCTCATCTACTCATCAGTGAAGATTGATTGATCAACGCTAGTTATCTGAAAAGATTGGCATGCTTGTGTCCACACTAGGAAGCAAAACTTTCCTTGGTTCAGATGGAGTAATGGGAAATTGAGACCTTCAGGTTTACCATTTGGATCCAGTTTTGAATCTTAGAGATATTCCTTTAGTTTCTGCATCACAGGTGCCTTGGCAGATATAGTTATGTGTTTCTCATTTATACGTCCTTTTTCTCCACATATTTTCATAGTAATGATCTCCACTCTGTATGTGACATTTGAGGGCCTTTAAGCAAAGGGTCCTCCCCATTCTTAAAATGGAAAATAGTTTTATCAGTGTCAGCATGCTTTATCTACCCTTAAAGTTAGGACTTTAGATTCCCTAAACCATAGTCGAATTCCAAAACATAAGAAATTACCTAGGTCTTATTATAGAAGCTAGTACTCTTAGATAAAACATGATTTATAAACTTCTGCCTGATTGTTCTTTATGCCATGAAAGATGTTGAAATAGTTCCATTGGTATGTTGAAGTATGGCCCACTTTCAACTTGAGTGGTTGTTGACCCATTTGGGTACAGAAACTTGATATAATTCTATACCTTGAATTGCTAAACGTGTTATTCACAAGATCTTTAAGATTATCTCGCCATTCTTGGTGATTTCAGGAGTTGTGATTATGATTATGATTATTATTTATCCTCTCCTCTCCTCGTATTTAGTTCTTTTCAAATTATTTTCACGGATAATTATTGATCGTGGCGCTATTGAACCTGAAACATTAAATAGGCTGTTTATGTCCCAGAAGCACTTAAACCAGTAAATCAAATAATGATTATCTTCATGGAATCATTGAAGATCTGTTGGCCGAATATCCTATCATCACTATAATGAACTTATTATACAGTATAACTATGAATTATGAACCAGTAATCTGATTAAATATGCTTTTTATTAGGTAATTAATCAGCAACGTCAAGGATTGCCTCTTCTATGTTTCGTGTTCTCAGGGTTCAATCATGAACTTATTTAAGAAAGCTTATGTAATGGGTGGTGACTATAATTTCAATCATTTGGAAATGAAAGTGGTTGGCATCTAATAAATAAGGATTCAGAACTAGAAAAGTAAATCAAATTTAAGATATATAACCTCGTTGACAAAATCTGAACCAGGTCTGGCAAGAAAAATTTGCAGACAAAAGGCAACTGGGGACTTCGAATCGGCTCCATTAGCAGAAGAAACCATGCGGTGAATAAAACGGAAATGGGACAAGATGTTGTTTAAGAAAGTCCCAAAGCTTTAAAAGAATTCGATTCCCTCGTACACACAGGATTTACAACCCCTTGTACACACAGGATTTACAACTATTATCTACACAAGCAATACATATACCCAAGAAAACACTTTAATAGTCAGATATAACTGCGGTTTGGAGCTTAAAAGTGGTGTTTTATACATTGTTTTAGCAGTTGCAAGTCAGTGAAATCGAATGATTATCATCAGTCTTTAGAAAGGACTTATGATTTACTTGTCAATCCGCATCTTCAGCAGTAAAATCAGGCTCTGGAGGCTTCTGTAGCTTCACTAATTCCCTTGCAGTCCTGGCATTACGATTCCGATGGACACCTCTAAGAGCATTTGCTGCAAACCTGGAAGCCAAAAATGTGGCACCAAGACTAACACTGTTACGAGTTCCATCAGATTCCTCTGCTTCTACCTCATCCTCTTCCTCCTTCCGCCGTAGCTCCATATTCTTTCTCTTGACATGTCGACGCCAAGCAGCTTGGATAAAGCAAGCTGCCCAGGTTCGCCACTGCTGCGAGTAAAAACGGAAGGTGTGCTGAACCTGTCTACTGTGGAGACGCCTAAACTGACTGGCAACATATTTCAACTCTTCAGCCATCAGTGCAAAAGCTTCGACTTCAGTTAATGCCTTCACTGTCCTTGTGGAAGATGGGAGGTTGATACCAGATTTTGGATCCAATGCCCAGGTCAGAAGCTCCTCTCCACAGAAATCACCTTCTTTCAACAAACTGCGGTTAAAGAAACCACTCCTCCCACCATCTGTGGTTACACTCTCAAGGCGACCTCGTATGATAAAAAGCATTTCATCCACTGGATCTCCTTCTCGAACTATATAAGTGCTCTCTGTAAACAAGCATGGTTTCAGCCGCTCACAAATGGCATCAAGTAATCTCTCATCCATATTCTCAAACAGAGGCACCTGCAAGGACAAGCATATTAAGTAATGACAATGGAAAAATGAGAAAGAAAATGCCAAAAGCATCCATTCCTATAGTAATATAGTTGAGGTCAAAAAGGTGGGAGAAAAGATTGAAATAGAGAACTCTGAAGCTGATCAGTGCAACATCCTTCATTTCAAACAGACCTAAAGCTTCTCCAGGAAATGCATCACACCTACTCCAGTTGGCTCCAAGTTCCAAACATTATAACTTAGTTATCCATAAAATGGAAAAGTAAGAGTGCTGGAAATATAGAAAGTCATACATGAAGTAAATACGGAAAGAAATGCCAATTCTACAAGAATTTGAGAATCTTAGGAATTGTGCTTAGAATCTTAGGAATTGTGCTGAAAGCCTTGTATGCTGATATGCTATATATTTGCCTGAGAAATTAGAATTTGCGTAATACAAAAAGAAGGCATGATGGGATTATGCATAGCTGATATCCTCAGGTGAGACAAACCAACAGATTGCCTCAAAGGCTAGGGAAAGTGGATGAGAGCAATTTGGAGTAATTAGATCTGTTGACTTACCCTCCTGACCAAGGCCAAGCAAAGATGGCGTTTGATGTCTCTCCTCAGATCTTTTGGCAGAGTTTGCACCAAATTTTCTTCATCCACTCCCCGTGTTTCCAACCACTTGTACTGGTCATAGCGCCTCACCCGTTCCCTAAGGTCTTGAGGAAGTAAGCGATGATGCATCCACTGTTCTGAGTCACGCCTTTTGACTCTCATTTCCTCCAATCGTATTGTAAGTGATTGAAGATAGGTCTGTTCCAAGGATAAACCCCCCCAAAATTGAATAATGTTCAGTAAGCTGTATTTCCCTTTTTCTATGTTCCTTCATAGATTGTTCAAGCATTTTTCATAAATTGAGTACAATCTTTGCATCGGCATTCTGATATACGAATATATTTTATGAAGAGAGTACAAGCCAATATAGGAAAACAGAAGGGAAGGACTCTCATGTACCTGCATATTCCCAATTAAAAGTGCAAAGAGTACGAGTCCAAATATGGCCAATGCTATGGAAAATATGACCTCTCCAGGATAGGTGCTAGTTTGAAGCCCTTGCCCAAGTGTGCTGCAAAGACGTGGGGAAAATTAGCTTGCTATCAATATCCTAAATATCACAATGAAATAACGCTTCAGCATTATAATCAAAATCTAAATGTGCAGACACCTTGCTTTCTGATCTCTCCCATTCCCAACAGAATATTATAACAAAAGTACTTACTGACTAGCTCCAGAATACTAAATCAGCATGCAGAGTGACGTTCTCTCTTATTACAAATTTGCGTAAACTATTGTCTCCTCTTAGAGAGAGGTTGTCATCACTTTCCAATTACAAGCTAAGAAGCCCTAAGATAACATAATATCACTCTCAGAAGAAACCCCCAAGATAAGAACACATGCTAAATCAAGTCAGAACAAACAAAAACTTAATCAGTTATGTACCTTAAATTCTGAAGGCCCCACCACAGCGAATAACAGTACTTAGAAATGAACTTCCCTGATGAAACAATGCCAGATGATAAAGCATTTTGATAGATACCGAAATCAAATGGTCCATTGTCATCATTTGCTGAGCAATTTGATTGCAAACCAGAGGCACTAATGCCGCTCCAAGCAGCATAACCATCCATATTTTGATTGCCACAATACAAGAAATTTTTGTTGCACTTGGAAGCCTCAGTGCAAACCAAATTTTGCCAGCATGTGTCCCTTCTTTCTACAGCTAACAAATACCAAAAAGCACCAACTATCTGCAAACAATATTTAAGAAAATATAAAAACAAGAATCCTAACCAGTCTTACATTCAATGATGGTCATAACTAGAAAAGAAGCGCTCTGGTCCTATTATCATACAAACATTCCAAGCCATATAACAAATCAAGCTTTCTCTATATGAAGCCTATTTATAAGTATAATCCCAAAAAACAATCACCGCGATCAATAACTGCAAGTTAACACCAAGAGTTAATTATATAATGTAAGTGAAGTTCCAAAAAGTCATTCTGAAGGTTTCACTATGTAAAGCTTACTTCAGCACCTATAATCACACCCCAAACAACAAAAACATAAAGAATCTCATAATATTTACAAGAAAAGACATCAAAAGTTCATTCATATAAATGAAGGCTGCAGAAGACAAAAGAGCACAACTAAAACAATGTCATAGATGGCATCCAATAAATGAAAAATAGATGATAGACTAGTGGAAAGCCTGTCAACTTACATGACTGGCGAGCATGTACAAAAGCAAATAACATGCAGCACCTGCCCAAGCAGTTTCAACAAAGACACCTGATGTCCTTTTCAGTTCTGAGGTCAAGGGCAAGATACGAAGAAATCTAGGAACATACTGGAGCAAGACAATGAAAAATAAGGCTCGTTTTGTGTTCAAGACATCTGAACCTCCCGACCTCACAAGAAATCTCCAAATCACAATCTGCGAAAATGCAAAAATGTTAGAAAGGCTAACAAGTGTTTTCCAAGTTGCAACATCTATTGAAATTTGCAACAGTGAAAAAACAAATGTCATTGCACCACAATTATAAGCTCATCCACCATCAGTTTAAGTGCTTATCAGAGTGCCAAATAGTGATGGAAAGCCTGATGTGCATGCATAAGAAATGATTGCTATGGAAAGCCTGATGTGCATGTGTTAGGAGTAAAGGACACAGAGGAGGAGAATGGATAGTCTATACACTGATTGATATGGAAAGCCTGATGTGCATGCATAAGAAATGATTGATCTCGCAAGAGCATATGTACTGAATATTTGCATTTACACAAAGAAGGAAAATTGTAAATCTGATCAGAAAGCATGTTCAAAAGGTCAATCAAATGAAAGAATTGGTAAATAGTGATGTGATATGCAACTTAACAAAGATTAAAAAGTCCTTCAGATAGGAAAAAATTCTTGGTCAGAACAATAACAAGCACACATTCTTCGCATAAACAAACAAGTATACTTAAAAGTGGCACAGGCTCTAAACCTGTGGCAGGGGGATAACTGAAAGAAAATCAACAATGAAATATTGCTGCAGATATCTCCTGGCTATTTGTGCAGGATCTATGACAAGTTCACCTCGCCCGAATACTCGAGAAGATGGGGCTATGTACGCTGTTCGAAACTGGAGAGCCATTCGAATGAGGTAGAAAGCATCAACAATTGTCCTCAATGTGGTTGCTATAATCGCTAACTTTCGATCTATTCCAAGACAATTTGCTGAGTCATCAAAAACTGGAAGATAGTAAAACAGAGGGTCCACAGATACTGCCAGGATACATGATATAACAAAAAGTTTATTGCAGAACTGAAGAAATTTATCTTGAGGATCAAATATCTTCTTCTCGGACACTTTAAGGTCTTCCGGAAATACAGCACGAGAGACTCCAAATCCAAGTGACCGACCAATAGACTTCAGTCCTTCAGATCCCTTTCTAATCCCTGTCTTAAAAGACCTTGGCGCTGTACTGGTCCCCTGCCCAGTACGGTTAAATCCCTCAATACCAAATCCACATTTTTTCACTCTTGTATCAGGAGATGACAATCTTGAATCCAGATCATCCAACCTAAGATACAATTAACAGAATAAATAAGAAACACATCATTCAATTGAATACAACAAAATCCAAAATGAGAAGAAAAAAAGAATCAGAAGGCAAATAATAAAAATAGAAACCAACGATTAACAAGACAACCACAACAGTCAACAATTGCAAGCATATGACCTGCAATGGCTTAATAATATGAAAATGTCAAAAATTATCCAATTTTCTCATCCTTCACTGACACCAAGGGGAAGGAATGAAATTTGAACTACGAACCTCACAAACTTATCTCTCTGGCCACCAAGGAATTGCGATTTGTAGTTATAATCAAACATTGTCTTCACAACTGTATATATACACCTGCAAGCCAACAATCCGTAACGTTATTTAAGTCATGAACAACAAGCGTCAATATCATACATCCAAGCCCAAGTGCTAAGGCCAGTTCTTGAACTGAGGCACTAAAAGCAACCAAAGGAGTAGTCAAATACAGAAACTTTCCACACCCTAATACCAATCACCTCCCAAAACCAATATAAAAACGGCAAAAGGGAAAAAAAAATGGTCGAAATATCTGCATTTGACTTACGATGAAATGCAAACGGCTGATCTAATTCGTTGGATCTCTAACAATACTACTCTCTACAATCAACTTGTTGACATAACAAATTAGCCAACTCAAAAATATCAATAATATTGAAAATACACAAACATACTCCAAGATTGAAATTTCCCAACTTTTGAACTAAATAAGCAACAAACTTCAGTACAAGAATTTCCCCTCAAACAGAATTCCCATTTCACCATTCAAACGAAGTCTTTGCATTAAATCCCAATCACAAACTCGATTCAATTTCCCACTGTACATCAAAGAATCTCGTAACCTATCGAACCTACACCCAACTCAGAGAAAGAGACTCACAGCTCAGTTGACAGATTTAGAGGATAAAGATGAACAAATGCGAAGACTTGGTCTTAGTGAGAGAGAGAGAAACAGACAGTGTGTGAGGAAAAGAGCGTTATAATTTGGTGAGAAACTACGTGGCAGAGAGAAAGAGGGCGCGTTTGGATGGTGCGTTAAGATGGAAATACGCAAAAGCCAGCTACCAAGTCAGCCACGGCCGGCGGCTGACAGCTTTCAATGATGTTAGAGTAAGAGCCACTACCTCTACCACTGGCGGTGGCTCCGTCACTGCCACAGGGTTTGGTTTTTCGGGTTAAAACCGGGAACGGGTTTACGTCGCAACAAGCCAGGATCTTCTTCGGACAAACGCTTCCTTAGGCAAGTCGCACTAGGATTTTTAAGTTAGAACTCCTATTGACCAATTGAATAAAATTAAATTTTGAGATATTATTAAAAAAAATTAAAATTCAATTAAATTTATTAAATAAACTGATTTATGATAATTTATAAAAATTAATTCATTTGTAAAAAATCAATCAATTGATT
>JANIHZ010000008.1:125235-137475 GCA_027478365.1 Erythroxylum rufum
AACCATCCCAATACACATGACCAACTACTACATATGTGTGGGTAAAACCAAACCATCTCAATACACATGTGACCATCCACAATTAGTGGCACACCATATTATTTTTATCTTTTATAACAATATTTAAATTTTAAAACTCAAAATATTCAAAATAATTTAACATATTAAAGACTCCAATTAGTATAATATATGTATTGATAATACGGTCTATCAAAGGAATATATATGGTGCTATCGTCACCATGCTTTATACATTTCTTTGTTAATCTCGACAACCAAACTTTGGTGTGTACAGTGTGCACAACAAGAAACAAAGGCAATTGCATGAACACGTTCCTTGGACTTTGTCCTAGAGGTAATTAGTAACAATATTAAGTTTAACCCAACAATACAGCAAGGTAACTGAAAAATAATGAAACAAACAGTTAACATGCAAGGCCTCGGGTGTGCAAAACCAAGATGGGATTGAGCATAGGAAAAGCAGGGTATCAGAAGATGGAGTTTGCATCAATCGCAGGTGGAAGCAATTCCTTATGCTTGCTGCACCGTGCTTGGTCCAGGACGGCCATGTTTTTTACACTTTGAGTTTTCTGGTTCATCTGTTTGGTTTGTAGACATGGCTAAGCTTTAGCATGGTATGGATTAAACGAGAAAGAAGATGGGAGAGCCATGAGAGGTGGATAAAGAAAAAGCTCCAGAAGCACCTTATTGTGTTTTGGTTTTCCTTCCACGTTCTGCATATAATGATTAAATGAACTACACAGAAGCATCTCAAACAACCATTTCTGCTTCTTTAGGACTGGAAGGGATGCCAATATCCAATCTCATTGTTGGTTTGTATTCCTCTGGTATAGCAGCACCAGCTTGAATGCAGATTTCCACAACAGCAGGGGCTTGTCCATAGAAGCTCTTCAGCTCCCGTCGCAGCGGTGGGCCCTTCACATCAGGAACATGCCATACATACCTTGGCGGTATCAAGTCATCAAGCACTGCAGCTTGCCAACCGTGCTGTCCGTTACGTTGTTGGTGCTTGTGCGCCCCACAGTTTTGCGCTTTGTGCCCACTAGGTCCAACATGCACCTCCGGGCAATATCCACAGACTCTCACAGGGTACATTTTCATCAGCTTATTGGCTCCTTTTCTCATTTTTTCCCATGCTGCTAATGTTTCTTCAGCAAGCAACAATTTTTCGTCCTCATTAGATGGTGCTACTATTTGTGAGATAGGTGTTTCAGTCAACAATGGCTTCGGAGGAACTTCAGGGACAGGATCAGGTAGATCACTTTCATCTGCATCAATAAATTCACTTTTGTTGATCCGAATTATTGGCTTTCTTCTCCTTTTTGTAGGATAATCAGGAATATCAACGCCTGCTTGAATGCAGAGCTCAACTAAAGCAGCTATTCGGGGAATTGAAAATCTCTCATAATGAGTAATACGCTTGGCAAGTCGATCATAAAGGTGGTAGGACTCAATAGGAGCTAGCACATCTTCAACAGCTGCATTTGTCCATAAATGTAGGCCCTTGCGAAGAGTAGCATATTTGCCTTTACACGATTTGAATGGATGTCCCTCAGGTCCTACATGGATTTCGTTACACCAACTACAAAATGCAGAAATAAGCATATCAAAACATTCACCAAGGATTTTATATGAACCTGATGAAATCTCTGTATCCAATTGCTTCACATGAATATATGCATCTTGGATCAAGAATACTATTATTTAGCTGGGACCTACGCATATTATACCAAAAATTTATGAAGTCAATGCCATCAGCCTGCCAAATTGAAGGTTCTGGTAATTAATGATCTCGTTAGTTTGTCTAGACATAAAGACAGTAGGCGATACCAAATGGCAAAAGAAATTAAAAACTAGCTATTCTGGCACGTGATTAATATTTCCAGCAATAGCTATCAAACAAAATCACCAATGCCCTATACCCAATACCACACTTGTCCAAATGACGCTCCGGAGGATGAACTAGTTCAATTAATGCTCAAGTCTATCGGAACAACGATCATGTTCCACGATGATAATCATTGGAACAAAGTACCCATTCTATGTGATTGTAAATAAGAGGACGAAAATTACCCACAAGCATGTACCGGCACCACCTTCAACAACTTCTTGAGATTGTTAATTAGTGTAATCCTTGCATTGTATACTTCATAAGCAAGTGGCACAAGGCTCTTAACAACCAAGCCCTTCCTTGGAGGTGGACCTCTCCCTTTAGGTTTATCTTTTCTATTCTTGAGTCTTTCCCTTGCAGCCCGCCTCAACTCCACAATGGGTATTGGAAATGGCTTCTTTTCATTCTTTGAGTAATATTTAGGAAAATCAGCATTTTGAGGAAGTTCACTTGTGATCACTAATGTTTGTGATTGACATAACTTCCTTGATGTGATTTTGCACTTTAACTGATGTCTAAGTTTACCATTGTTATGCTGAAGCAGAAAACACAAGGATAAACAACCAACCCAAAAAGAAAAGAGCATGAAGAGCAACAAAAAGATCTCGATCGTTTTTAACAACTATGCTTGGCAAAGCCAAGCTAATTGCTGGAATATAAGAAGTGCAATTAGGAATAAGTTATTTTTTTTTACTCTACAGACGGGAAAAAATTCGACCATCACATGCAGTACATGATATCTGAAACTGCTCAATTTAGAAAGATAACAATTATACCCACACTTCCCATGAATCAAAGTGAACTGAAGCAACTGTGGAATCTAAGATTAGCACCTTAATAGTTACTCTGATCTGGAAACTTCGAAGCAAGGCAAACAATTACGAGACACAGTCAAGTGTGACAAATCATGATGCAAGAATTTCCATAGGAAAGTTATCAACACCGTCACTGATCTTTGCATAATCAAAACTCAAAATGGAGTAATTGACACTGACTGTCCTTCCAGATACCAACCACACAAAACAAAGCCACGAAAGCATAGCAATTGAAGTTCACTACAGAGCAGGGAAAGCATACCAACAAGAGTTAGCCCAAATTAAGACAAAAAGTTACTGACTACAGCCGTTTAGTGACACAGAGGTTGCAAGCCTAATTTTACTCGAAAAGGTAAAAAGCATAACTAAGTGACACAACAAGAGGGACGAAATCAAAAGCTATTCAAAGAAAGTTCGAGCGCATTAGATTTCCACTGAAATGTCTTCTGCTGACCCAAAAAATAAATAACCATTAAGCACTAGATGCGATTTAAACTCAACAAGAAAAACCCGTTTCAACCAAGCATCAAATTCCAGTTAGTTCCAGCGTATACATAGCACTGAAACGCTCCATACCTGCAAAGAATGAAGGAAACCAAGACCTGGGCAATGGTTAAATTTGACAAGCTCCGACCTTTTCTGATAAGAAACCGTAAAGGCGCCAACTTTAGCAGGGAAAACCGTTGATTCACAGCGCAACAGAGCCATGAAAAAGGAATATGCAGATACAGAACCTCACTGTGTCGAAGAAACCAATAGCAAAAGAGGATTACGTAATCTGTCAGAAAAAGGGCAGTAATCTATCTTATGGAAGCAGAAGTCAAGTGTCTTACGGGGAAGATGATGAATAGAGAAGAACGGAGTAGCCTGAGCCAGTACACATCAGCCATTTCTATGGCAAGATAGAAGAAAGAGTGGACTGAAAATCTGAGACATAATTGGGCTCGCATGGGAAATGGTATTTTTACTCTTTCTATCTTGTGAAGTGTAAAATCTCAATTTGGGCCTAAAATGCCTATTCCATGTCTCCTAGAAGAATATTATTTAGATATTATTTAATTATTATAAAATCTTTATATATTTTAAATAATTAAATAGTAATAGAAAGAGATAAATCATAAATTTTTAAAAATTATAATTAGTGTAATATCCTTTATTATGCAATAATAGTTTCATGACGTCACTTATCTTAATTTTACTTATCCTGATTGGATTTTCGGGACCCAAATCCTCAGTTTTTTTTTAATAAGTTCCAACCCTATGTCATTCACTTTAAACCACAAATTTAACAATGAGTCAAGAGTTATTTTGCGGTGCTATAAAATGGCACGAAGTTAAAACTTCAAAAGCGGCACAGAAGATCTGTCTCCGATTCTCATGTTTGTATTGTCTAAAACACTTCAATAACTATTGAATGCTAATGTCGTTTAACTATGGGAATTGATCAAGAAATAAAAATGTGCTTATACCAACCAAAAAAAAAAAGGGTAAGTCATTTAACTGCATTTTGATTTGTTCAGGAGCATCACCAATTTATTAATTAATTGCCCTTTAAGTTTAAGTCTTTCTTTACAGTAAACATGTAACTCTTCATGTTTCCTTTTGAATCTGATCGATAAAATTAGTCTTTTTATACGATGTTTTCAAAATCAGATTACAAATTAAATCAATAAAAGATAATGTTTAAAGTTTAAAAGGTTTAATTGGCATTAAACCGTTATAAAACTGGTTAAAGATTGAATAGAATTGAAGAATTTAAAAAATTATTGAAAAATATTGTCCTTACTTATCGAAAACTGTAAACTTTATTTAAAAAAAGATTAAAAAAGAAGCAGTTAAATAAAAATTAATCGATTTATTTTAATTTATAAAAACTGATCAGGTTATAAAAATTAGCCAATTAATTAATTAATCGATCAAATTTTAACAACAAAAATTATTAAACTAAATCAAACCGAAAATTAAAAAACCGAACAAAAAAATTGACTAGTTTAAAGTTTTCACTATTAAATCAATCAAGCCAACTTAATTTTTAAAGCATTGTTTTCACATATACTTATCATCATCTTCATCACCACCCAATTGCAAGCCTGCTGAGGTTTTCATGTATGCTTATATGGGATTTAAATTCATTAACTGACTAATCTCATCCTGAGCTAGAAGAAGGGAGAAAAAAAAGATTAACATTACATATTAGTATATTTACAATGACTTCCACATTATGAAAGCTCTTAAGATTCTTTGTGTACTTGCATCAAAAAAATTTTTTTTTTTTCCCTAAATGACAGTTTTAAATGGATTCTGTTCAAGCAGCCTTTAAAATACCATATTTTGGTTGCTCCGAAGGACCTCACCCTATTTACTCTTAGATTATGCATTCTGATTAGTAAACATGCTGTATATTCCAGGCCTGAAAACCTTGAGATTATTGTCCGACAGTCTCCACAAGGACTATGCAAGGTTGCGGTGTAAAGATTCTTTAAGAGGCAATTAGAATAACGTATATAAACAAGGAACTGATTCATCTCCAACAACAGATCCAGAGAAATAGGACAGAGACAGAAGTTTGGCAAGTACTGTTGATTGTTCAAAACAGGGAGTCACAGTGGACAAAGGGGCAATGAACAGCATTCAACATGTGAATAAAACTCATTTAAGGAGGGTCTTGACAATGGATTTCACATTGAGCTTTTTGAGATCAGTATAAGACTGCCCGCAGCCTACGAACATGACTGGTGAACCAGAGATGTAAACCATTGACAGTGCTGCTCCAACCTGCACCCATTGAAACCAGAAACTGGAAATTATTCCATGAGTGTAATAGCAAACTGTAAAAGGAGAAACGATTTGAGGTTTTAGGTGAAGCAAAATGAAGGGATGTTGGTTAGGAAGAAGATGGAGACCACAGGGTACAATGTCCTCTACCTTATCATCAATGGTGTCAAACTTGGTGAGCAAAATCCCGTCGATTACCCTTGGATTAGAAGAAGGAGAGAGATCAGCTAATTTCTGCACATATGCACAAAATGAAAAAGAACCATTGACTGGTAAACCGATTCTCGAAGAAGGAACATAAAACCCATTTTGGAGAAGTTCAATACAATAGTGGAACCTGATTGAATTTTGATAATTGGTCAACAGCATCATTTCCAACTAATGCCTCACCAACAAACAAGACCAGATCGGGATTGTTGACGGAAATAAGCTTTGAAAGGGCTCTCATTAACGGCTCATTATCCTGAAATACAAGGCCAATGACATTTAATCAAAATTCAGAAAAACAAAAGGAGAGGAATAAAACAAGATGAATAATGCTTCAGATTACAATGAAAAGGTTAATGGCATTTCTGAAATGAAAAGGACTAATACAAGTTATTTCCGACAAAAGCAGAATCAAACAAGAAGCTACTGCAAGTACCTGCATTCTGCCAGCAGTATCAACAAGAACAACATCAGAGCCATTACGTGTAGCCTCTTGAATTGCTTCTTTTGCTACAATGGCGGGATCTTTCTCATAGCCCTTTTCAAATATAGGGATCTAGCATAAAAAGTTGAAAGGTAAGCTTAGTATACGAGTGTATATAAAAGCTGTGGCAGTGAGCGGTTTCATCAACAGCAGACCTGAAGTCTACGTGCATGAGTACGCAGCTGCTCAACAGCTCCAGATCGAAAAGTATCACAAGCGGCCATCATAACAGTGAGCTTATGCTGCAGAAGCCAGTAGGCAACCTGAAATTCAACAACCAAATATAGAGTGTCTGCTCAGAAGATGGCCTTAATAATACTACATTGTGATGCACAGACCAACTCCAAGAATAGAAGCATACATGAGCGAATGGAGAGAGAGGGAGAGAGAGAGAGAGTGATTCAGTTTAACCTTTGCCAGATTCGTGGATTTTCCGACTCCGTTGACACCAACAAACACGACAATATAAGGTTTCCCCTGTTCCTTAGCAGCATGAACATCCCTCAGAATGTCAATAGAGCGCCTAGGAGTTAAGATGCGAACAAGAGCTTCTTCCATAGCTGCCTGCAGTCATAAAATGAAGCATACAGTGAAACCATCCCAAAATTTAAAAACAGACGAGTGGGAGTACAGGGATCAAATTATGAGTTCATCAAAAAATTTAAATGCCCTGAAGCAAAATAAATGAACTGAATGGCAGGATGAAACAAACCTGAACTGTTGAAGATATCCTTGTAAAAGATGCCAATTTTTTTCCTTCAAGACTAGCTGCAACTGACTCACAAAGCTTCTCAGCTATCTCCTCAGCCTGAAATTACCATAACAATGTTAGACCAGTGTTCACGTACTACAAAAATTGATTCACACAAGGAAATGGAGAATCTGGTGGACAAGAATACGTACCACGTTCTTGGTCATAAGCCTATCCTTGAGTGCTTTCAGAGCTGGTTCCAAGTCTGCCCTTTCCAAATTTGCCTTCCCAGCAATACTGAGCCAAACAAGGAACAAGATAAATAGGAAGTATCAAACTAAGTGAGTAATGCAGCCGTGAGCCGACCCATTATGATTCTGACATACACACTATCCATTAATATGATAGCAATGCAAGTCTAAGAGAACAGAACTATTACGTTAGCAGCAAGAACCATTGCACTATTATTTCATTGATCTATAGCAATGCAAACCCTACAAATTTGAGTATGAAGATAAAGAAACCAAGGATATTTGTCTAAACAGCCACAACTTTGCAGTTTATCACTAGTTCAACAGCTAAAATATACATATTCATGACCGTTTGCAATTCAGATAATTAATCACAGGAAAGGAAAATAGAACTTATAGCCTAACTTGGTCGTATCATCAGTTCCAAAAGCTTTACAAAGGTGATCAGATACTATAAATATTTCAAAGGGAAGTGCATATAAATCTGTAGAAAGTTGAGCCATCAATGCCCCAAAAAAATGCGAGTTAATCAACATAAAAATTAAAGTAACATCTACCTCTGGAACATGGATGAAAACCATCCCTTCTTCTTCACATCAGGCTTGCTGTCCTTCCCCACTTCTTCATCTTCTTCAACCTCACTTTCACTACTGATAATTTCATCTTTGTCCATCATGCTTTCACCATGATCAGTTGCCACAACTTCTACTTTCTCATTCATGTTCTCCACAGGATCAGTAAAGTCCAATTTTGACTCTGGAGCTGAATCATTCCAAACTCTATTCTTCTTTGTTATCTTTTTCTTCGGGTCCTCCTTGGAACCCTTAATAGCAACAGTGTCAATTTTTTTTCCACCTTTACTTCTAAGCTTCTGAAGCTTACTTACATCAAAAGCTCCAACATTGGAACTTTCATTTTCTTTACCATTAGCAACAGTTCTACCCCTAGACACTTCCATCTCAACATGGTTAATATTGGAGTGTCCATTCTCCAAATTCCGGCCTTTCTCATTACCACCATCATCACCATCACTTGCTTCACTCTTGTTCTTATTTCCTCCCCCAAATCCACCCCTTTTCAACTGTCCTTGCTTCTTACCATCACTCACAGGCTTGCTTACTGGTTGCTTCAATTTCTTAAATTCCTCAGCACGACCTTCCGCTTCTTTCTTAAGCTGCCTAAAAGTTTCGTCAAAATCATGATAATCCAGACGCTTTGGATTATAGATCTCCGTAAACTCATGCTTGACCATAGTAAGCAGTTCATCCACATACAACAAATGGAGTATCCGCTGATACACAGCCACAAACACGAGGCCAAGCTCATTATGGAACGTCCACTTGAGGGTGTATGCAGCACCAGGACCATCGTAGTTGTAAGATGCAGCACCGGATCGTTCCTCCAAAAGACAGGATCGGATCAAGGTGTCAATTGGTGATCCTTTCAGAGCATTTCCAAGCTCTTTACATGTCCAGAGGATCAAACCTCCTCGTGTAAAGATAAGCAATTGCTCTAACATCCTTAATTTACACAAATATATCCTGAAACCGAACGTCAATAAAATCAGAAAAAGAGTAATTGCAGATATAAGCCAAGTCAGTGGCAGGAAAACAAGAACAATCCAACAGAATTAGGCATATCCATTACACGCTAAGCAAAAGAACAAAGCTAAAGCAAAACACAACTATACGTTTCCTGAATTATGAGAAAACCCAGAAAAGAAAGAAATAAATAATGCAGATCCAATTTGTCCCGTTAATGAATACACCAGATTAACACAGACAACCTAAAAGATACATATTGTCAAGTTATTGACAAAAAACTCGGATTTTGTTTTTCAAAAATGAAAACTTTTCGGCCACAAAGGAAACAGAACGAAAAGAGGATTCCCTTAATTTCCCTCCAACCGATAAATTAAGAAAAACTCGAAAGATTCCAATTTTCCTCCAGCTTCACATCACATCTAATCTAACAAAACACCATCGGAAAAAGATCACAACTTTGAGATCCAAAAATCATAGATCACGAGAAAGCAATAAACTTCTAGCAGAAAACACGTCGCATCCAAATCAACAAATTAGGATAATAAAAAAATAATCTGAAACAACAGAAGTACCTTTGTATTGTCTGCCGCAGAACTTGCGAAGAAGAGAAGAAATATAAACGATGGTTGGTGCTTGGCGCGTGGTTTTGTAAATATTGAAGAAAAGCGTGACTAGATTGTAATTTGGAGCGATGGGATTTGACTCAGCCTCCACTCCGTTTTGAAGCTTTGAGGAGGATCGAAGAAGTTGCGTCCTCCACTTAGTTCCGACCCCCCTCCTTGTCCGATTTGAAGTTCACTTTTTACTTTTAAGTCCTTTTCAACAAGTAATATTCAATTTAGAATTTAGAATTTAGAATTTAGAATTTAGAATCCGAAATACAATTTAATTTGAGATTGACTCACAAATATAATTTTGATATATAACGAGATATGACTTATTTACTTTTTTGTCCTTCTATATTTATTTTGTACTGAAATTTTAATATTTAATTAAGAGTTATCAAAAGTAAAAATTAGATTTTAAGGTGATCTTATTTATTTATTTATTGAAAAATTTTAGGGTAGAGTAATAAACGGAAAATTATTTCATAATTTGGAAAATAACATATTTTTTAATAATTGTCTAAACAGTCAACTTAATATGAGTAAAGATGTTTAAGAACAGCATAAGAAGAAGCTTATCAAATCTTATGGAATTGAAGCACCCCCCACAATGGTTAATATGTTCCATGGTGATCAAACACCAACATTGCCAAGCCAAAACAGTAATGGAACTTGAGCAAAAGCGGCCAGAAGCAAGAGATAATGGCGTTTGCTGGAATGCTCGTAGCAGCTCTTCATCTCCGCGATCAAAATCCTCTTCAGGATCTTTACAAGCAACGTTCCCATGCAGAAACATTCCCACAGAGTCACCGCATGAAACGAGTATCTGCACAGAATTGTTGCGACCAGGACCACCGATACGGCGGCGAAAATGTATCCGCCGTAGGCAATGACGTCCAGCGGAGGCACGTCGCCGTCTCCTAACGTGTGCAGTGTGGCTTCGAGAAGGAGTACTTGGAACAACCAGCAGAGTAGGCCATTTGTGAGTTGCACTCCTAAAGCTTCAGAACTGAACCTATCATGGCAGGAGAGAATAAGCCGTTTCATTTAGCAATGTTGAATCTTGTGAGAAGTTTAAGAGAGTGAAATTTTGAGGAGGAGACTTGCCTGCCATTGATGCCCAAGAAGAGACCAGCCAAGACCAGGTAGGTACCAAAAGCCATGAACGGAATGTACAGATCAGGTGCGTTTATATCATGAATTGGAGGTTTAAAAGAGAGTTGGCCTCCCAACTTCTCGGTTGCTCTCATCCAGTGTCCCTGGATATTTACGTACGGCGTTTGTATGTATTAGAAAGATAGAGAAAGATCAAACTGAAATGTCACTTCTGAAATAATGATACGCATAACTAATCTGCATACCCTGTGAAGAAATGGAAACAAGAATACTTTCAATTTGTTCTTCACGTACCCATCGTTCACTTGAAAGTAATACTGAGGATTAGACAGGTATCTGCTAATCTGTAACAAACGAAGTTACACAAAAATCAAGCTGTGATGCAGTATTCCAGAACTAAACAAGCTAGCTAGCAAACTAAACAGGTGATGATGAACAGGAAGTTCTCGTACATTGCTTTGCATATAAGCAGAGCTCGAGCCAAGAAGCTTCTCCCCATAAGCACCCAATTCATTTCTGATGAGACCTGGTCCCACTCCATAAACTGAATCTCCAAAAACATTGGTTTCTTCAGATCGATGCACGGGGATCCGAACTTGGCTGCCCATGTTCAAGCAAGCCATCTTATGTTTTCCAGGGCCTAAACTGAAAATCAAATCTCACTTTTTCCAAAAAAAAACAAAAGAACTCAGATTAACTCTATTCTCTGCAAATGATGTTCAATCAACTCTCCACATGCCAGGTGAAATATAGGAGTTGAAAGGTGAAAACCTTTTTCCGATGACAATGCTTAGCTGAAGTCCTGATGGTAATTACAGAACATTATGGAATCAATCATTTTAACTCCTTAATCCGACCATCCATGTTGGACCTTCAGGTTAGTTACAGAGTGGCTGTTAACTCATGAAATAGCTGTAATGAAGTTACTACGTTGTTCAAGACATCGGTGATGTTAGGTCTACGTCTGTTGGCAGAATTTCAGGATGGGGTTCGCACCCGAGGCTGATCTTAAAAGTTCCAAATATCCACATTCCCATTTCCCAACAATCCATGCCACTGGTCCATCCTTTTACCTGTGAAGGATTAGCTCAGGCCTACTATAGTTAGGCCGGTAACTGTGGAGGCCCAATACAATATTATAATCACCCACGATGTACCGGTTGAGGTCCGTGAGACCCGAGTATACCGCAACCTCTCGCAATGGGCCGGTTGAGGCTCGTGAGACCCGAGTCTAAGTTCGAACTAAATTGTATTCTTGGTTGACCAAAGAACCTCATCCATTCCTCTTCCTGCTTTTTGGGAACAGCTACGAATTAAGAATTGGGATTGATAGATTAAGAGCTCTAAATGTTTCAGTCAAGATCTCGAACATCGGGCCGAAGCTTCCGTCCATGTCTAGCTGTACTTATCTGTATCTTTTCTTAAACGCAACATTTTGGCTTGAAGAAATTAAAGATTGAGGAAGAAAGAAGAAGATGAAGATGAAGAAAAGAGAAGTAAGAATAATTTTATTAATATTAAATTGTATTATAAAGTTTGGTCAAAGTTTGACGGCCTTAAGAACTTCTGCCTATTTTATCCTGTTTTTATCCTGTCTTATGAATCTCAACCATTCATTTACATAGGTTCCGCATAAATGAATAACTAACATCCACGAGATAGGATAGGGACAAGATAAATTGGACAAAGAATCTCGTCCCTATCATGACGGCATCCATATAATGTGGTAAATAAATATTTATTTTTTCTTTTTCTCACAAGGATTAATCAACTGTTAACCTTACGCAAATGATAAGAAAAAAGTAAAATTATTTAATATATTAAATTAAGTAACAAACTAA
>JANIHZ010000008.1:167406-178791 GCA_027478365.1 Erythroxylum rufum
ATATACTAAAAATATTAATTTGATGTGACTCTTTATGTTCAAAAACTTAATATTATGGTATTTTTAAATGTAAACTAATCTTATAAAATTAAATAAAGATTAAAAAGTTTAATTAACCTCTTTATTATATTTTTCCAAACTTCACGGCATAATTGTATGATCAAAAAAAGCCAACTTTAAAAACACACAGAGTAAAAGTAGAAAGTAAAGTGAAGGGCAATACTGTCATTAGGCAAACAGCTAACCCCAAACGCTACACTTAAGGAGCTTTTAAAAAATTAGTTGGTTAGGTTGAATCAGCCAACCCAACCAGTTCAAACCAAACAGATAGATAGCTTTTTAACATGGGTCAAACAGTTAATTTGGGTCAAATAACTAAAAAACAATTTATCAATTGTTTGCCAAACACACCCATTATCTAAGCGTGTGTGTTTGCGAAAATAAAGATCAAGGAAGAAATAACAAAAGGCTTTTTGCATTTTTGTGTGTCCTGAATATTACGGATATTCATCTATTTATGTAGTTGTACTTGATATTGGAGAAAATTAAGCCTAAATATATGTTGATGTTTGAATTTCAAAGATTATGTTAATATTCCCTCGAAAACTTAAGGTGGTAGCGAAGATGGTAATTTGAATATTGACAGAAAATCCTGAAAAAGTCGAGATGGATATGATTTTGTAAAAAATCAACAATTTGTGATTTAGATGAGAATGAGACAAGTTATATAGTTACTTGAAGCACATGATAACAATCAATCTCGATGTGTTTAGTTCGTTCATGAAAGACATCATAGTGAGCAATCTGTATAGCACTATGGTTATCACAAAAGAGAAGAGCTACTGAAGAAAGAGACGCCTATGTCTTAAAGTAACCATCGTAACCAAAAAATTTCAAAAGTAGTGTTAGCTAGGGCTCAATATTTTGCTTAAGTGCTTGATCGAGAGACAATTGTTTGCTTTGTTAGGCATCGAAAAATAAAAGAGGTGTCAAGAAAGTAATAATAGCATGTAGTAGTTCGATGATTAGTTGGGTCTCTAGTTTAGTCGACATCATAATAATAGCATGTAGTAGTTCGACAATTAGTTGGGTCTCTAGCTTAGTCAACATCATAGTATGCAAGTAATTCCAATGAAGATGAATGACTGAAGTGAAGCCCTTGAAACAAGGTTCCTCAAATGTATTGAAGTATACAGAAAACAACATAAAAATGAGTAATACAAAGCGTAGACATAAACTGACTAACAATATGAACAACATAAGCAATATTTAGAAGAATGACAGTAAGGTATATAAGACTATCAACTAGTTGTCGATAAAGTGTACCATTATTTAGAGGAGTTTTATCAGTGACAGAGATATGATCATTAGAATATAGTATAATGCTAGAAATCTTAATGTCAGCAAAGCCAGTATGTGAGATAAGATCAATAGCATACTTAACTCGAGATAACTAGTAGCTTGTATCATCATAAGATGCTTCAAGACCTAAAAAATAGCTCAGGAGAAACTCTTTCATTTCAAATTGTTGATGAAGACAAGATTTGAGAGTAGCAATCTTCTGAGTGTTATCGTCAGTTATTATCATATATCAACATATAGAAGGAGAATAACACACCATTGGTATATTTTTCAGATAAATAAAGTATGATCATAAGAATTGGACGTAAAGTTAATATGGTTGATGGTGGAGTTGAATGTAGCAAACCATGCTCGAGGCGCTTGTTTAAGACCACGCAAGACTTTACGAAGATGACAAAATTTATTAGGTAGATAAGCACATTCAGGTAGAGGTTCATATATACTTTTTCGAAGATCACCATTAAGAAAGGTATTCTTCACATCCACATGGAACAATTCCCAATGTTGTTGGCTGCTACTATAATAAGAATACATATTAAAGTCAAGCAAATGACTGGAGCAAAGGTCTTTTCATAGTCAATTCCATATTTTTATGTAAACCTTCTATAACTAATCGTGCTTTATATCTTTTGGCTGATTAGTTAGTTTGAATCTTAATTTTTTAGACTCATTTACAGCCGATAACAGACTTATCTGGAGGTAGGTAAACCAAGACTCAAGTATGGTGTTAGAGAGAGCCAGTAATTCTTCTATCATTGATTACCTTTATAAAGGGTTAGAGCTGGTCTTGCGATAAGTGTGAGGTTCATATAAAGAGAGTAGTAGAATAATTATGGAAGTCTTTAAGACCAATAGCTGGTTGACTTACTCGAGAGTCGAGAGGATTGACAAGGGGCTTCTTGAGACTCAGTAGATTATGGTGAATGAATAGAAAAGGAAGAGCTATTTGTTGAAAGTGGAGGATCTAAAACTAGAGAAGATACAATAAAACCTGGTGTCAATTATGTTAAACTATTAGAGCTATAAGATGAACTTGCATATAAAATATTAGGAGCAAAGATATGGTAGGGTCAAAAAAAATTTGTGTGAGGTTTTGCTTACTTGAAATTTAATATTATGAAAACATTTTATGAGCCCAAAAAGTGACATATCGAGAGATTTAAAGTAATTAAGACAATGGATTTCAACATCTATATATTTTGTGCTCTATGACATATTTTAGAAAATAGCATAAGTGTGCTTTTGGTTCTAGTTTAGTATGCCCGTGAGGATGTAATGAAACAAAGCACACACATCTGAAAACTTTAAAGGACTAATAATTAGGAGCATCATTGAATAAGAGCTCATAAAGAGAGATATTACCTATGATAGAAGAAGGAATGTGATTGGTAGTGTAAACAACAATAAACGTTGCTTTTCCCCAAAGGATTTAAGTATAAGAAGAAGATATAAGAAGGGCTTAAACAATGTCAAGAATACGTTTATGTTTGCGTTCAGTCCAATCATTTTGATTAGATATGGTTGGACAAGATCTTTGAATGATGGTCTCTTGTTGATTATCAATGCTAAATACTTTAATCTTGCAAGAAAAATGAGTTTGAATCATATTAGTAAAATGAGACTAACAAGAGAATAGTTCAAATATATGATGCCTTAGATAAATCAATGTACAGAAGTGAAATCTTTGACAAAGATTGCATAATATCTTATGCCACCCACATTTGCATGAGGTGCAGGACCCCAAATATCATAATTAATTAGATCAAAAGGTGTTAAAGAGATAGAATCATTAGGAGAACAAGGTAAAGTATAACTTTTAGATAATTGACAAGGGACATAATCAAAATGTTCAATCTTAATATGACTTATTGTACCATTAAAGATTAAAGATAGAAACAAAAAGATGACCTAAGCGAGTGAGCCATGAATGAGAAGTGACAACACAAAATCAAACTTTGAAGGAATATTTAGTGAAGCAAGGTCACAATTCGTTTAACCTTATGTCCTTTCCTAAGGATCTCACCCATTTGTGGTACTTACACAATGCAACCACGACTCAAAAATGATAAGTTAACGTCAAGTTTACATAATTGTCCAATAGAAAAGGGTTTCAAGTAAATGCAATTTGGATGTGTGAACAATACTTATATGTTGTATATGTATAGAAGAATTATTGACGGTATGAACAACGAGTGGAACAGATGGTATTGTTAAAGATTCAAGAATGGAAGAATCAGAGGTTATATGATTGCAATCGAGATATCAAGAATTTGAAGTACCTGGTATGAGTTGCAAGAATAACATCGGTAAATGAGACAATTATTTTGCTTACGGAGCATATTGAGATGACTTTCCTCTAAGATGAGCTCCTTAATCACAACATCGAAATTGGGTCGAGTTTCTCTACAAAGAATAGAGCTACGAATGAGTTCAAATTCATCCTTGAGATTCATCAGTAAATGCCATATATGTTAACGATCTCAGAGTTTTGTGTAGATCATAGCAGCATCAAGACTAGGCCAGGTAAGATCACTATGTGCTAGTTGATCTCAAAGTTCTTGCAATTAAGACACATTATTGAGTATTGTTTATCCAAGATGTTGTTATATACAATGAAGACTCCTATACAACCGAAATCGATGGACATCATTAGAAACAAAATAACGATTTTTCTAAAAACTTCATACCTCCTATATTATGTCAAAAATCAAATGTCAAGTTTGATGGCTTTAGCACATGTATTTCAAAACCATGTTAAGATTTGATGGTTCATTTCATTCCATGCTACTAAACGTTTAATAAATACATAAATGTTGTTATCTTTCTTTTGAGTATGTTTAGGTATTTTTCCAGTAACAATACACTAAAGGAGTCTCTCCCTAAGAAACCTACATATTTCCTTGACTCAAAGATCATAGTTGAAACTATCAAAAATGATATTGCTAAGATTGGGAATATATTGGGGAAGTTTAGAGGCATCTACAGTGAATGAACACAATAAAATAGGAGAAAACTTGCTTATAGAGATGAAAAGTGATTATTCTAACCTCAAAAATGAATTCAAAACTTTGAAAACATTAGAAATCAGTCTAATTTATAGGTAAACCAAAAAAAAAAAAATGCTAAATCAAGCAGTCAAAATATCAGTCAACTTCTTTTAAACCAAACCAAAGTGAACCTGTGGCTTTGAACTGAACTAAGGAAGAGAACTATGTTGACACGTGGACAAGTTAAGTAGCAAAACGTGGAAAGTTCAGGTGTTAAATATTTGCTGAGGTGGCAATCAGTGGATAATGATGTGACAACTGACGTATATATTAGCATTACATAAGATGACTTAGCGTTGACTAAGATGCTAGATCACATGGTAAATAACATGGCCTTACAAAATTTCTAAGCTTTCGTGACTAAAAAGTCATCATTTTGCTTGGAAGCTAAACAACATCGTTTAGATTGTCTTCTTTCTCAAAACAACTGCAACTAAGGTTTTGAGCTTCGAAACTATGGGTGGTGCATGAGAGTGTGTGTTGGGGCAGTGTTGGTGTGTTTTTTTGTCGTTCTGAAATCTACTCAAACAAAGAATTAATTCGGTATATGAAAAATTGTATTTGAAGTAGATTAAGAATCCCTTCCAAATGTTCGAAAAGATGTTGCAGAGAAAGGGTTGAAGAAAAACTCTTGAATTTTGACTTCCTTTTAAAAAGGGGACTCTGACACCACGTTAAAATAGAGAGCAAAGAAAAACAGACCAAAGACTTTCTGTATATCTTTAATGTTATATACATCCATTTATTTATATACTCTGGGTGACGCTAATTATAGAAACAAAATCAACTAAATAATTACATAGTATTAATTTACATGAGTCTAGTAGAAAATTAAGGCTAAATATATATATTGACATTTGAATAATAGTGTTCATCGTAACAATGCATGCATGTATTCTGTTGGATCTTTTGGTCCCAGTGCGCCATAATTAGAAGGCTTACATCTACAAGCCCAATGGGTCTTCAAACAGCTCCCATGTTCAGGTACTAAAGGTAGCATTGAGCAAAGTTATTGTGCGGTATAACCCACTAGCAGGTCGACTTGGGAGAGACGAATATGGGAGTTCTTCTGTTTGAAGCTGAAACTATTTCTGTTATTGATAGTATTATTGCAGACTTCACCTCCAGCTTGCACATTCTTCAGCTTGCTGCAAAGCTCGAATTTTCTGATGATATCTCTTCTTGTCCTCCATTGGCTGCTCAGGTATCCAACCAAAATCTCTTGTTAAGATTGAGAAATCGATTCCTTCTTTGTTCTTCTTCCTAAATGCACTTTTTTTCATGTAACACGGTTCGAATGTCACCGATCCCGTCTCCGCCCGCCCCTGCCCCCGGGATTGTTCGGCAACTCAGTGTTCACCAATGCACTCACCTCGATCTCTGGCGATCTCAAGTCGGGGCCTCTAGAAGCCACAATGCGTAGAATCCACGAGGTGTTGAAGAAAAGATACGATGAGTAACTGCGATCAGCGCTCGATTACTTGCAGTTACAGCCAGATTTAGGAGCACTAAAACCAGGAGCAAAAACGTTTCGCGTTCCGATTCTGATTATTGGAGCTGGATGATTTCGCTAAAATGAGGAAGGCTTCAAGAACTTGTTATATGAGTTCTAGTTTCGATTCCTAATGCAACTATTGAAGCCACAGCTCTTCTTGTTGTTTGGAGTTTTACTCTTACCAGGCAAAGGGTTAGAATGATTATATTATTTTTTATTACTTTCTTCTATTTTTTAATATTCATTTTTTTCTTTTGACAGTTTCTAAATAATATTTTCTCGTATTTTTTACCTTGAAATGTCTACTTTTAACATTTTCAAATTATCCTAATCTCACATCTCATAATTTTTTATTAATATTATTTATCTTTAATTTATGTCGCGATATTAATTTGACTCCTGTCTTGTACAGACTCCTCTTTATTTAATATATATGTTACCATTTAAAAAAAAAAAGGAAATAACAATTTTCGGATCATCTGTGATGACCAGTGCTGCCGTTTTAATATCGACCCCTCGATCCAAAATGCAACAAATTTGTGTTAGGATGTCGTTTTTTTGTTTGGTTTAAAGCGAAAATGACAAGGAACAAAAATGAAGAATTGCGATCCTTTAGCAAGCTAACATCGTTTTAAACGTCTATCTACTTCTTGTGTCAGCAAGTCTCGGGATCCTCTTTCTTACACGTGTTTGGGTTCGTGCTTAGGTCACGACAACTTATGCCACTTCTAGACAAGCTTCCGCGTTACATCAAACATGCGAGTTTCACAAAGAAGTTTGAGAGAATGGATCTGGTCTGCTTTGATGGAGATTAATCACATTTTCCTGGAGAGACTCAGAACGCGTTGCCTATAACGTGTTTCATACAAAAAGAGTTGCGTTTCAACTTTCAATTGGCACCGGTACGGTAGCCACTTTCAATCTTAAAGAAACTTGATTTTGTCGAGGGACCAGACCATTCCTATACCGGCATGTCTATTGCTGGTATAGGATAAAACAGGGAGCTGATTCTGGTTAGGTACTCTGACCTTAACTTGTGTTAGAGTATTTAAGTCATTCATTTAAGTAGTTTCAGATATTCTGGCTCTAACTTGTGCTAGAAGATCTAAGCTATTTATTTAAGTAGTTTCAAGTACTCTAGCTTTAACCTGTGCCAGAGGATCTAAGCCATCTATTTAAGTAACTACTTAAATTGATGGCTTAGATTCTCTGGTATAAATTAGGAGCAGAGTACCTGAAACTACTTAAATGGATGGTTTAGATCTTTTAACACAGGTTAGAGTTAGAGTACTTGGCTAAAAGATTTGAGGGTGATAAAACTAAAATAAGGTCTCATGACTTACTTAAATAGATGGCTTACATCTTCTGACCTAAGTTAGGCCAGCTCAACTTAAGCTCAAGAATTTGAGAGCGATAAAACCAGGGCAAGGTCTCATGTTTGAGCGGGTGCGCACTAAATATTGAGTCGCTTTTCTAAGAAATTAAGATCAAACTGTAATTTACTTTTTCACGATTTTGTGGGCCGAAGTGTGGAGGTTATCTTAGAGTAGACAATTCGACCTTTCAAGTACAAGGACAAAACCAGGGCCTTTCAGCATTTAAAACAGCGTCTACCTCATTTAAAGGTTCCTAACAAGGATAATGTTTCCTTCAAACAGGTATACGTACAGGTAACTACTATTAGGATGTCATCTTGATTGAAAAGATCGATGAAAAACGACATTATTATACCATATTGGTGACCAATTCAAGGGACTAAGAATTTACTAACATACCATTTACAAAGAGATCTTGGAGGTGAAAAAAAACATTCAAAAGTTTAATGTCTACCTTTTAACTCGTATCATTTTGTGGTGGAATGGAAAAAAAAAAATCCTTTCCAAAGATTTTTGAGTCTGTCAAAAAAATATTGCCTGACAACCAATTACTTTATTAAAAAAATTGATTCTCGCACTATAAATTTATCATTCGTCGTATCAAAAGTGATCACAACGTACTTTCTAATTTTTTCTTTAAACTCAAAAGTCAATCCAACTTAAAGAAACCTATTCATCTCTTCATTCTCCTAATTATAGATTTCCCGCTCTATGCTAAAATCAATAAATCTGTTACGCAAATATCTTTTTTATTACTTTCATCTTGTTATTATCACCTTCAACATTCCTACTCTCCACGTCACTTTGATATCTTAACAGTATATTGGACTTTGCACCATTTCTACGACTCTCTTACCGAATCCTCTATATGGCATCTCTAGCAGGGATGGCAATTAAGCCTGGAGTTAGCCAGACTTGAAGTTAACGGACTAGGCTTTAGTTGATCAATCCTCAGATCGAGCTTTAGTTTGGACTGCTCACGTTCAGCCTAACTCAAGACCCGATTTTTATAACAGAAACAACATCATTTTACATTTTTAATTTAAAAAGTTCGAGCAAACTCGAGCTCAGATCGAATTGCCTTATGTTTAGTCGGGCTCAAATTCGGCAAGATCAAACCTTGGCTGAGTTCCAACTCTGACTCAACCTATTGTTATCCCTAATTTATAGGCTTTATCTACCTTCTATGCGTCTCATAGCTTTATTTCTGTTATATATTTACCAACATTTGACTATTTCGGCCAATCTCAATTCTCTGTTATGAACATTCTTAGAATGTGAAACTCATTCTAGCTTCATCATCCGTCAGTCTTGTGGTATTAGAAAGATTTAAAAGACTTCCATTGGGCGGCCAAGGAATTAGAAAGATTTAATGCGTGATTTTTATCACTTTTTAGATTACCTTAGTCATCATCTCAAATTCAGAAAACCTACTTCTTACACATCTCTGGGTTCATACTCTATAGATTTTGCCCTACCAAAGCGTATTTCACCAAATACTAGAGATTGGTTTTCAGTTGACCTATTTGTTCACAAGAGTTTTAGTTTATGAATTATGAGGAGAGAGGTACTCTGTCCACCTGGTTTTGAGCTCAAGAGGACTTAAAGAAGTTGAACAAAGCTCCAAAATTCTAGACTATTTCCAAGACTCACAATAACTATGACCACCAGTTTGGACTAGATGATTTTTCATTTCCTCACTAACCAAGCAGAAAAACAAACATACAAGAGATGCCAAAACACAGGGTGATGATACGGCTAAGAAAAGGACAACTTAAATCAATGCATTTGGATCGAGTGGTAGATATTGAAACAGCAAGAGTGGAAGTGGACACGAACACTCCAGAGTTTAATCTAGGGGAATCGAAATTAGAACTCGTAAAACAACTTCTGGAAGCGCTCCGCCTGATTTGGGTCTAAGAACAGAACAAAGTTAACTCCCTCGCCCTTGTGTGCTCTTGGCATTAAATACCCCATTCCTTCGAATCCCACACTTGCCGGGCCCACAAACAAGGGTCTGCCCCACCCGAAGTCCGCTTCGTAAACGGGCAATCTCATCCAGCTCACCACGTTCAGATTCGGACAACGGAACGTTTGTGCTCCTCGTTTTAACGCTTCTAAATCTGGCTGTAACTGCAAGTAATCGAGCGCCGACAGCAAGTACTCCTCGTCTCTTCTCTTCAACGCCTCGTGGATCTTCCGTACTGTGGACTCCATGGGCTCCGACTCGACCTCACGGGAGATCGAGGTGATTGCGGTGGTGAACACCACGTTGCCGAAGAATCCCGGCGGGAGCGGCGGGCGGAGGCGGGAGCGGCCATCGGTGGGGATGTAGAGGCGCGTGGGCTGGGTTTCGGGGAGTTCACGTGCCTTGCACATGCAGCGCCACGTGTGAGCAGCGAGGGTCTCGTAAGTACTGTACTTGCTCGTCCCGTCGTCTCTTTTGAACTTGGTCTTTAGCTCGTGGAGTTGATCAGTGGTGATATGGAGAATCTTGGCTACGGCTTTGTGGTTTTGTTGGGGTGCGGAGGTGTTCATTGCGGGTGGTGGATCGTACTCCACGTGATGGCAGGTTGGTGTGGATGGATCGCGGGCTGCCAATGGGGACCTATCAATAAACGGTGGGACGCTGAGGGGGAATCCACGTGCAGTGTCAGACCATGAATTGATGAATTGATAGGCAGCTGTTGCGTCCACCACCGTATGATGCATGCCGACCCCAATGCATACTCCCCCACACCCGAACCTTGTTATCTGTGACAGCAAGGAACAGCTCGTCCTTAATTTTAGGAGGAAACAAAAGGGAGTCCAAATTTTTCGTTTAATATTACAGTGTTTTATTGTTTTTAATAAATTTAAGTTATTTATTTATATTGATTTCGTATAAATTTTGTATAGATATTATAAAATAAATAATTAAAATTTTATGAAATAAAATAAGATAAATAATATTAGATAGATGAGATGAACTTAACAAAAGGAGGTAAATCCGTAAATGAATTAACTTCTCAATCCCGTCAAATCAAATCCCCAGAGATTAGCTTTCTGATACCTGAGCTAACAATAAAGGACATGCAGTAATATCGTCGGAACGTTCGAGCTTAGGAACAAACTGGAGCATGTCCAAGCCAGGAGTGAAGTCTCCAATATCATCAATAACAGAAGTAGTTTCAGCTTCAACCAGCAGAACACCTTTTCCGTTACATTCGATCTGAATCCTGCCATTTTCGTCTCTCCCAAGTCGACCTGCTACTGGGTAAAATGGCACAAGCACTTTGCTCAAAGCCTCCTTTAGCACCTGAACATCGAAGCTGCTCGAAGACCCATTCGCCTTGTAGAAGTAAACCGTGTAAACGTGGTCCGTTGGGACCAAAAGATCCAAGTTCGAGACCCATAGGCTCGTCTCCGGTGTATCATGCGCAGGTCGTACAGTGGTTGATTCCTTCACGTTGATCTTCATCTTCAGACTCGCCACCTGAGTTCACAACAGTGCACATACATGCATGGTTACCGTACACCGACAATTCATATCAAAGAAGACTAGAGTAAACAACAAACTGTTCTGAACTTGTTTTAGAAGAAAGGAAGACACGGGTGATTTAGAAACTGAAACTCGAACAAAATCCTTCCTTTTCAGAGCTAAACGAAAAGTGCGTAAATGAAAGATATGAAATGCATATACTCTTCTAGTAACAGGTTTTCGGATTAACACAAGCTGCTCTGCGTACCCTGTGAGCCGGAAGCAGACCCTGAAACCGAGATTTCTGTAGAAGAAAGGCAGGCTCTTGTATGAGAAGCTAGAAGGAATCAGCTTATTTATAAACTTATTTCCTATGCCAAAAAAATAAAGATAGAGATATTTTAAATGCTAGGTTTATTTACAACAGCACAGGATAAAGTTCTCCGAGAAAGGAATGTGTATAACTTGACTTTTTCAGGGCTTAAAACGTTTAAGGACGTATGTATTTATGAATGTCTCGAGGAAAAAAAATAATTGTCTTACATTGAAATATATAATTTTAAAACTTGTCAAATCAAATAGAGCATTGAAATCCAACCAGTAAAAATTAAAATAACTTTATTTTATATTTTTAATTATAACTTT
>JANIHZ010000008.1:187456-208147 GCA_027478365.1 Erythroxylum rufum
AGAGCAGCTTCTATTGTTCCTCAGAGGTTACAAATCATTCTGATCTTGCAAGAGCATTGATAATGGAGTTACATACACCTCCATTATCATGCCTTGGAGTCCCCATCTCTCATGCTAAACTCACGTATGCTGACTACATTCCTCTCCTGGAAAAATACAAATCTAAAATCTTGAATCTTGGCTTGGTAGATTCCTCTTAATGGCGGCTCGAGTTACCCTTATAATTTCTGTAATTAGCAACTTACATATCCATTGGATCAATCGTCTAGTTCTACCAAAAAGAGTGATCAAGGAGTTGGACAAGACAATAAAAGCATTCGTTTGGTCTGGCTTCGTGGACAATGCTAAGAAGGAAGAAGTGAAGTGGGAGGAGTTTACAATTCCCAACAAGTTATTGGGGCTTAGGAATTCTATCTACCAATATCATGTAAAAAGTACTCTTATGTAAGAAAATTTGGAGACTTCACGTCGACAGAACTGCTCTTTGGATCTAGTGGATACATGAAAAATACCTACACATTCACAGCCTTTGGCAAATACCATTGATTAGGGGTTGTTCTTGGAATTTTACACAAATGCTGAAAACCAGAGAGATCATCTACCCTTGGATATATCACAAACTGGGAAAAGGGGACAGGGACAACATATGGCAGTAGTATGATAATTGGACTAATTTCAGTCCATTAATTCACAGAACAGAACTAGCTCGTTTCCGTATACCTCTTAATGTCAAATTCTCATCTCTCAATTCTAAAGGGATTTGGTCTGACCATTTTCGAGGGTTTAGCCAACTTTGTTAATACTTCTCAATGATCAATAACAGCTGCAATGAAGACATGATTCTCTGGAAACCAAACCCTAGAGGTATATTCACTAACAAAACTTGCTATAGTAATTTTCTTCCTGAATATCAAATGGTACCATGATCCAAACTACTTTGGAAGAACAGCCTAAGCCCCCGAGCCTTGATGATTACTTGGCTAGTCAATAAAAATAGTCTAAGCACTAAAGACAGATGGCAAGGAAGCTTTGATCTTATCTGTGAGCTATGTAAATTATTAGTTGAAGAGGAAAATCACCTTTTCTTCAATTGTACTTACTCAAAAGCTGTGTGGAGTCAATTGCTTCATAAGCTGGATGCTTACTACACCTCTTATGACTTGAATGACACATTGAATTGGCTCATTCGTACTTCTAAGCAGCAAAAGAAGGACGACAAACTCTACAAAGCAGCCCTCATTATCACAACTTACAACCTTTGGATGGAGAGAAACTGCAGGGTATAACTATACGCATGGGTGGGGAGTGGGGACAAACAAATATCAACTGACGGCGAATATTATAAATGAAATCCGAGCTCTTGTAATAGCAAAGGAAGCAACTCAGGACTTGTCAAACAACTACGTAGCTTAGGTGGAATTTGTAACTTAGTTGTTGGGACTTGTATGTAGCGTAACTTTTGTTTTGCCTGTTGTAATGTAATATTTTGCTGATTTATTTAAGGAAACCTCATTGTAATGTTGAAATTACTTCAATTTTTTTAATTGTATGATATTGTCAATCCAAAGAAGTTGGACAAATTACATGTCATATAAAGTGAGCTGCTCATCAGTTTCCTCTTGTAATTAAGTCTCCAAGGAATTGCGTAGGAGAGCAGTCAACCAACTCTGAACTTCACAGCTTCTTCTAATGACTGGGTTCACTTTCGACACACATGGCTCCATCGGTTTGACGATAGGTTTCCTTGTCTAGCTCCATTGTTTTCTGCTACATGTTCAAGCGTTAGAGGCCATGTTCTTGTTCTTGTTCTGAATTTGTTATTTGTTTTATCACTTTAAGAGAAGCATCTTCACACAGTACAGTTACATGATGCCATACTCACACCCATATAATATATGCAACTCTTCGCTGCTAAGGCATGGATCATGGAATCAATTTAATATATACTTTGTGGGATGGACAAAAGAAAAGGCATTACATATCTTCCTTTCCTTTCTCTATACATTTTAAGGAGCTATGTTTTTTTCAGACCAAATTGTAAGAGCACAGAACCAAGCTTCACTCAGACCAAAAATGGAAGTCTGGTAAAAGCGGTTAGCCAAAACCCTTTTGGCCCTGCGGCATTTACAAGGGGGTGGGCATAGGATAGGAAGGTTTCCTGTCCATTGTAGTTAGCTAAGGTTGTTAATTTGGCTAGATAGATATAAGATAATGGTCTTTTTCTCCAGTGGAATTACCTGTGTGAGCGTGACCTCTAAAGGAAAGTTAGATTTTGACATGAACACCAACCTCCATTAAAAGAGATCACATCAATTGGTTCTGAAAATTCAACAAAGAAGGATTCTCACGATTTGTCGTTTGCCTCTCGGTTTAAGTTTAAGATACGAACTTATTAATTATCTGAAAAGTCTTCTAGTTAAGAAGATGAAGATCCCAACAACTACTTGAATCGAATTTTTTAATAAAAAATTATACATATCAAAAGAATTATTGTTTTTAGGTTAAAGCCAAAATTGGGTTTTATAAATTATAAACATACTGGTTTAACAGCAGGATCCAAGAGTAGGAAAACAGAGAAAGAGGAGAAGAAAGCATCTTCTTCTTCTTCTTGTAGAGATGGATATACGAGATGATGTGTTAATGTATGCGCAATAATAAAAAAACTAATAATGCATTTGGTGTCTCCCTCTCTCTCACAACCACCAAAACTAAAGCCTAAAAGTAAGGTACTCCCAACAACTGCAATAGCAACAACACATCACAGAACAGTATCATCCCAAGTCCCAACCCATTTTTCTCTGTTGCTTTGCCTTTTCAGCCTCTTCCCACAAACAAAGAGAACCCATTTGTTTCTCCTCATTCATCTCATCGACCCACCAACCCTTTTGAACATCTCACTAGAAAAAACAAAACAAAAACCGTATCTCTTCCTTTGTCTCTCTTACACCACCAGCTCCAACAGTTACAAGAAACATGGGAACTCCACGCAGACGCAAAGAAGAGTCCACACCATCTCTCTCTCTCTCTCTTTCTCTGTCCTTCTTCAATGGCCCAGCTGGACCAAAATTTACGTGGGAGGAAAAACAAAAAAGAAAACAAATTTGAGAGAAAGGCGAAGAGAGATTGATCTAGTAGATAGTAGATGTCTTCAATTGTTGTCCTCCAACCAAACCCACCTTACAAAAACAATTCTTTCACTCACCCCCTCTCCTTCACAACAAAAAAAAAAACCTAAAGTATATGTCTGAAATACCCTCCTGCAACCCCCCAAAAGATGCCATCTTCATCACTGTCTCCACACTCAAAAGAAACAATTTTTTCACCGAGTTATGTGGGCTTCTTTGGGTTTTTTTTTCCTCCTTCTTTTCTTCTTTGTCTTGGTCAGAGTTTCACAGGGAAAACAGGAAAACGAGAACCTTCTTATCTCTCTCTTTCTTCCTTGTATGTTTCTCTCAACCATCCGATTTCCTGTCCTTTTATTGTATCTCACCACGTCTTTTTATCTTTCTTCTTCTTTACCAATAACCCTCTCAACTTTCTCCTGTTTCTCGCTCTTTCTCCTTCCTTGTGTTGTCTTCTCTCTGTTGGGGTTCTCTCTATCCTCTGCTTCTTCTGGTTTATATTGTTCATCGGTGATTTGATTTCATCATGAAGAAGATGAAGGGCATTGGTGCTGTTGCTATGGAGTCGTCTCCTTCTGCATATGTTCCTTTGTACGATGATGCGAGGACCAGATTCAAGCATCAGAGTCTTTTGCAGGACTTTGAAGAGTTGTACAAGGTAAAGGGTTATCTGGGTTTTGGTTTTCTTGGAATTTCTTTTTCGGAGATTTTGGTTAGATCTACTGTGTTGAATTTAAGCTTGGATCTTTCTTTTTTTTGCTGTTGATTTAACAAGGTTTGAACTTTGTTTTTTTGTTTTAGCATATCGTTTGTAAACTTAAAGGCCTGAAATAGACCTTTTAGGTTACAGTTTCCTTTTCATGTTTTACAATTCATGGACATGGGGTTTGTTTGATTATGAATGAATAGCTGATAGAACCCACATGAAAAGCAGATGAATTATCGTTCCCTTCGGTATCATATTAATGCTTTAGAGAAGAAGAGCTGTTAAGAAAGCTTATTTCTTGCTTCTGGTCATTTTCCTATGTTTTCTTATCCTTTGTGAAGGCGTTGTAGACTCTGTTATGCGCCTTTTCAATCATCAAATTTATAATTAGCCTTCTATTCGTTAGTTCCTCACGGATTAGAACCTTAGTCTCATGTCTGATTTGTGATCTTGGGGGTTTTATCTGTGTGATCTGCGTGCTTATTGTGTTTCTACATGACGTTTTATATGGTTACTTTGAACTTGCGTTATCCATATCTCCTGTTGGCAAGTTCCTATAGTGCGCTCTCCTGACATTTTATTTATCGAAGAAACCTTCTTACATCGGCCTTTTCATTGCAAAGCTTTTATTTCTCATGGTATATTGGCATGATTAGGTTTCCTGTATAGCTTTTACTCAAGTTTATCGTGTTGTTCTGTTTAATGTAAGGACTTCAAAGCAGTTAGTTTGGTTAACGGTTTTAAGGATTTCTCAGGAAACAGAAGCTAAGAAATTGAAGCTGCAGATGATGAGAAACAGGAAGTTGACCTTATTGGATGAAGTCAGGTATCAGTTTTCTGCCTATGAGATATAATGGAAATTTTAACATGTGATCATTCAATATTTTGGGTCTTTTGGTTGTAGATTTTTGCAGCGACGATACAAGTATTTGACAGAAAACCAGGTTCGGAATCCTCCCCTAAAGCGGAATTCAGGGAAATCACAGAAGTTAGTGAATGGAAGTAGAAGTGCAAGAAAAGAAAAGAATTTTAGTAGGAAGGATGCAGCTTTACGGCACCAAATTCCACACGTCGATTCAAACCAAGCAGAAAAGTTTCACCATGAACCTGCTCCAGTTGCTAGCATGAAACAAAGGCAGAAGACCCACATTCAAAAGGACAGTTCATTGCGAAGCTCATTCGCGATTCCTGACTTGAATCAGAGGGAAAGGATTTATAGTGGAAAGGAAGCTGCTGTTCGAAGCAACGCTCCAATTTTTGATTTGAATGAGATTTCAGTATGTAGCTAGTTAACTGTTAATGTGATTAGAAGTTTCCAATTCATTGATGAAGACCCTTCACAGATGAGCTAATACTGATATCAAATTTGTTGCAGATGGAAGAAGAAGACATGCAAGCTAATAGTGGGGTGGTGAGAGTAGATGAGCCAAAACTAATTTCGATGAGAAGTGGAAATGACGACCATAATGATATAAAGTTGGCAGCTTGTAGGAATCTTAGTAATGGGTCTGGTCAGGCAGGGAAAAGGAAGATCTCCTGGCAAGATCCAGTTGCTTTGAGGGTTTGAGCTTATTCTTCAATTGCAACTGCCATTCCTATAGCTTGTCGAGGATTAAAGGTTATCCTCGCCTGAATCTTTACCTTGTTTAACTTCCACATTCTAGTTACCTTTTCTTCTTATCATTGTAAAGCAAAACGTATTTCAATATAGTTATACTGGTATACAAGAAACGGCACAATCGATGCTCATCATCAAATTTATCTTTATTTTTCCTTCTTGCTTGGTTTTTCATAAATGTTTCTTTTTGATAGCGGAGTAAATTAGGAGTCAGTTTGGAATCTTGCAATAGTTTCCTCTCTGGATATGCTTTGAAGTTACGAAGCTTGTTTCTTTACTCTTGCTTTGGCTTGTGAAAGAAAGTTAGATTGGAGCTTTTCGTGCTGGCCAACACAAATTTCAGCATCCTGACAAAGAACTACAGATGAGTGATCCGATGGTTTGGAACCATTCAAGCTTGTAACATGCAAGTATAGGAGTTCGTATCTCTTACGTTGTTGGTCATGATTCATCAATCTTGCCTTGGTTCAGAAGCAAACTAGTTTTCAAAGATAAGAGTAGATTTGACCTTGATCTTTTGTCTGGTGTTCCAAATTCTTCAGAAATTAGTGCGGGAAGTTATGCATGGTTTTTTTTTTTTTGGTAAATCAAAAAAAATTTATACGAAAATGAATAGGTTATATACGAAGTTAGAGATTATCCAGGATTTCTTGTCAACAGAAAAATAACGAAGGATAAAATTATAGGAACAACACAAAGCAAAAAAAGCAAAATCACACCTTCAAAACTCACCTCTCAAGCAGTCTTAAGAAAACAAAGTTTAATACCCTACTACATAAACTCCCAGCACTCAGGAAAAGCCACTCAATGATCACCAACATATCACACCAATCAGTAAAACTATCCTACATACATAGCTTGCAAATCACAACCAAAGAAACACAACCAACTCGCATGACCCCTAAGGAAGAGGAACTACTACATGGTAGCTTGCTCTACAAAGATGGCCCTGAACCTGCATCAATAACCATAGGAATACCAAAACACAATACACACAAAGTTACCTCCCTCAGTGTTTAGGCTGAGCTACTCCATAGCTTGTAAGATCACCTGTGAAGTGACCCTCTCTATATCCGAGGCTTCAACACGAAAGGTGCGAAGGTTTCGTTCATACCACAGGTTATACACAACAACAGAGAGGATAATGTAAAAAGTATGCAAGTCCTGATGGGACACCAAGGAAGGCTGATTAAACCAATATAAAATTGACTGGAGGTCAGGAAAGTTTAAACTGGGAAGGTGGAAGTGGTGGAGAGTATTGGCCCAAACCGAACGGGAGAAAGCACAATGAAAGAAAATATGGTCAATAGTCTCAGAAGCCATTAAACACAAGGAACAATGATTGGGGGTGTGGAGAAACTGGAGCTTATCTCTAGTCTGCAATTTGTTCAAGAAAGCCAACCATAATATAATAGAACATCGAGGACTATTCCCCTTATGCCAAACTAAGGAATGCCAAGGCACTAACTGACGGGTCGGTCTCAAGTGGTTATAGGCTGAAGCATCGGTATACTGCTTGGAAGAGCTGGCTAGCCATTCTAGACTATCCTCACGGGAAGGATCCGGGTTATAAGGAAGGGAAGCTAGTGAACGAATAGGTTCCATATTAACATGATGCGACCCATTCATCAAGCCAAATAACATCTGAAACTCTAGCACTAATGGGGAGCTCTGACCCATTAATCAACCTTAGAGTCGAATGAGCCAGTAGGATTCCACTCGGATGCCAAGGATCCTGCCAAAGAGAAGTAGCAATACCATTCCCAATTCTAAATCGAAATTGGTCCATAAGCTGGTCTCTAATAGATAAAATCTTCCGCTAACTCCACGAATGAGTATTACTAGGAGAAATAGACCAGAAAATTTTCCTACGCAAAATGATAGTGTGAACCCACCTGACCCACAGAGCTTCCTTATCAGTAAAAAGAAACCAAATTCGTTTCTCAATTAACACTTTATTCCAGCTGGGAAAATGTTTAAAACCTAGACCACCCTCTTTTTTAGGCCTACAAACATCATCCCAATTAACCCTAGCTACTGCCCTTTTCTCGACCGAACCCAACCATAAGAAATTCCTAAGTTTTTTGTCAATTTCCTTAAGGATAGAGGAAGTGAGAATGAAGATACTAAACCAGTACACCTGAAAGGAAGACAAGACAGAAATCATTAATTGTACTCTACCCGTATAGGAGAGATGTTTGTGAGTCCAATTATTGACTCGACAGTCAATTTTATCCAGCAAAGGAATACACTCCCTCCTAGATAATCGCCCCGATATCAAGGGTAGGCCCAGATACCAAATGGGAAGGTGTCCTAGTTTAAGCCCAGACATACTTTCAAGTTGAGGGACCAAGAAGCTCAAATCCGGGGAAACAAAAAACTGACTCTTATGCACATTCATGACCACTCCAGAAACTCGAGCAAAAGCCCCTAAACAATCTAGGAGAATTTGGACCGACTCCACATCACCATGACAAAACAATAATAGGTCATCAGCAAAAACGAGATGAGTGAGCTAAAGGGCTTGACAACGCCAATGATACTGAAAGGAGGGACTACCCTTAATAGAGACATTTAAACTTCTAGTGAACACCTCCATACAAATGATGAAGAGAAGGGGAGAGAGGGGGTCTCCCTGTCTCAACCCTGATTTCCCTGGGAAAAAATGTGTGGGGATTCCATTGATAAGGATAACATAGGCTGGAGAAGTGATACACTCCTTAATCCAATGAATAAATTGGGAAGGACACCCAATAGCTTCTAAGACATTCAGAAGGAACTCCCAATGAATAGAATCATAAGCTTTTTGCAGGTCTACTTTAAAAGCACATCGTTTATGATTGTTGGACAAGTAATGTTTAAAAATTTCCTGAGCCAGCAAAATGTTATCCCCTATTCACCGATTCTTAATGAAAGCACTCTGGTTGGAGCTAATAAAAGTAGGGAGGATCTCCTTAAGCCTATTAGCCAGAATTTTAGCAATCACCTTATAAATAAAGTTACAGTAGGAGATAGGTCTGTAGTCCTCCACTGTTGAGGGATTAGCTTTTTTGGGCACCAAGGTAATGAAAGTTGAGTTAATCTCTTTGAGGAGGCGCCCATGGAGGAAAAAGTCTCTAATGGCCCTGGTAACATCCTCCCCAATAATATGCCAGGTATGATTAAAAAACACTCCATTAAAGCCATCTGGCCCCGGAGCTTTATTCGGGTTAAAAGATTTGATCACATCCCTAATCTCCTGATTTGAAATGTCGGCAGTGAGAATGATGGAAAGAGAATCTTGGAGCCGATGAGGGAATAACTGAGACACAAAATCTTTGGAAGAAGGGAGATCCTTACAGGACCCAATCGTATTTTGAAAGTAGTCTAAGAAACGATTTTGGATCTCCTCAACATCTACAAGTTTATTGCCATTCTCCCCGATAATAGAGTGAATGGTGTTCCAATTCTAATTTGCTAAAATGGAAGAATGGAAAAAATTGGTGTTTCGATCCCCCTCCCTAAGCCATTTAACACGAGAGGACTGCTTTAGAAATGACTCCTGATCAACTAAGGCTCTTAGCAGGTTATGGATTGCCTCAGTTTCCTGAGCAACCAGCACAGAGCTATTGGGGAAATTTTGCTTTTGGTTTTGAATAGAATTAAGGTCAGATTGACACTTGGCTACTCTCAAATGGACATCTCCCACTTGCTTAGTATTCAGAGATTTGAGGGCCGACCAAACTAGTTTCAGCTTAGAGACAACACAAAACATAAGGGTACCATAGATCTGAGAACTCCACTGAAATAACTCTATTCTTGGAATAGATAACGACACCTTTTGATGATCTTTAGCTATTCCTAAAAATTGAGGAATACCAAATCTTAGGATTAGGTATTCTAATATTTTTGTCTAACTAAACAAAAGATTATTTAAATTTTAAGAATATACTAGGAATAAAATTCCTATTCCTGTGAACCAAACACGCCCTAAAAGAAACAATTGTAACACATTGAGCAATCTAATTGATGGATGGATCAACAATTCCAAATGCCTATAAGGTGTTTAATAGGAAGCTCCAGTTAAAAGATTTCCATAAATAAACTTCAATGATGCAATTTGTAGTTGAATTATTCCTATTATATCCCTTAAATAACTTTAGCAAAATATTATCTCCTAGTAATCTTCCCCTTATAAAAACACTTTGAGAGCCATCAATTATTTTTTCAGTTACTAACTTCAATATGTTAGTGAGCAACTTAGCAATGATTTTATAGATTTTATTACAACATGATCTAGGGCGATGATCCTTGATAGAGTTTGGGAAATTTACCTTGGGAATCAAGCAAATGTATGTCTTATTTATCTCCTTTAACATGCTTCCTTCCCTAAAGAATTCTAAAATTGCTTCAGCCATCATAGTTTTGGTCTAGCTCCATGACTGATGAAAGAAATAGGCATTATATCCATCTGGCCTATATGTGATGTAACGAAAGTATAGCTTTATACATATCATCAACATCAAAAGGATAGATTAAGCACATATTAGGGACATATTACTTAAACTATCAATAGTAAATTTGATCAATGGATTAATATCTAATAAATTCACCTAATTATGAAAATGTATTTTTAAAGAATTTAAATAATTCCATTAGCCATTGTAGCAAAAGAACATAATAGTTACAAAGGTAACCTAGGAAGCTTAAAATTCTTTTGCTTTATGGGTTAGTGATGCATGATCCTCACAGAATACTGTAGGTGTTATTCAAGATCTTCCTGATTGGGATCTTTTGTTTGTGAAGACTAAGGTGTAGTCTAATTTTCTTACTCAACTTACCGATAAAGACCTCGCTATTTCTTTACAAATCTTTGAAGACTCTCCAATTTCTCTAATTTTGTAAGGCCATTAGCAAGTAAGATAGAACTACCCTGTAGATCCATTCATACTCTCTATTTGTATGTTGAAGTTTATTGCGCCAATCAATTATCTCCTATCATGTATACAGTGCGTATGCAATTTCACACCTCTGAGCCATCACATTTCATGCCTTATTTAAAAAGCAGCTTTGGAAAATAGATAGTCAATAGACTCTAGGTCAAATTTTCACAAATAGCACCAATTGGGGAATCAATAGAAATTTGGGAATTTTTTCAGTGGTTAGCAACTTCCTTTTGAATGGTAGCCATTGAGTGTGCAATGCACGTGGATGTGCATATTTGATCCATATCAATTGGTGCCATTCCAAAATTTGTTATGCTTCCCTAAATAATTCCCTCACAATTTTGTTAGAGTATTTTCCATATTTATCTAGTGCCCAAAAAGCTTCATCTTCCTTTCCAAAGGTCAAAGATACATTAAGTAGGAGACTCAACATATTAGGATCTATAGTCAAAATCAATAGTTCCTAATTGTTGGATAGAACTTTATTAATTGTAGCATTTCTAGGATACTTATCCTTTAGTTGTAGAACATATTGGTGTTCTAAAGGGCCATAAGAAGACCAACAATTGTACTAAAAAGATAGGCTTTTCCATCCTTAATTTTGTGGAATATTAATTGTCTCAACATGCTCCTTAAATTTATTAAACATTATCATATTGATGATGCATTCTTAGGGAAAACCATATTCCATAGATTTGAATCCTTTATGTAATAACAATGCACCCACTTAAATTATAAAGAATTCTAAACATTAGCAAGTCTCCAAATTTTCTCAGCTAGGATTGTTGCATTCATCACTGTTAAAGGAGTCAAACCCAACCCATCTTGCTTTTATGAGTACATACTCCCCTCCACCTAACCATTACCTTTAGACCAACCTCATTCCCACTATTACATAGGAACTTCCTTAGTAATTTCTCAATTAATTTAATAACAAAGTATGCTAAAGCTAGGTGAGAGGCCCAGTACAAAATTAATCAGTTTAGCACAGAGGATTAGTTGTGCCCTACCCATTAAAGAAAGTGATTTATAGCTCCAATTTCTAACTATAACCTCTATCCTTTCTATTAGATGTTTAAAATTAGTGTAGGATAGCCTTAAGGATGAGATAGGAACACCTTGATCAAATAGTGGAAGCTTCAGAGGTTTACAGCTTGTAATAAGGGAGAGCTAATTGTCATTTTGAGAATCTCCTTTAGGTAGATATAGCCTACTATTTTCATTGCTGATCTACAGCCTCAACAATTTACCGAATAATTTTAATCAAGTCACTAAGGATGTTATAGAGTGATAATCAACTTTGAGAAAAGGAATGCATCATCATTATAATTAAGGTAAAGAATCCCACTCTTCTTATTTTTGACATAGTACTTGAACTTCTATTCCTTTATACCACCTTTGTAAGCAATCTAATAAGTACCTCTATGCCAATACAAAACAACTATGTTAAGATAAGGTCACATTGTCTAAGATCTCTCAAGCTTTTGATATATTTGATGGTTCACCGTGGACTAGTATATTAGAAGAAACTTTAGTGATGCGTTGCTCAATCCACTCAATGTATATTTTTGGAAATTTTTAGGCCTTTAGACACTAAAGAATGAAATTCTAGTCTATAAAGTCATAGGCCTTTTGGAAATAAACTTTCAACGAGCAATTCCTACCACTTCTCTTTTTTATATAGCTACTGAAAAGTTCTTGAGCTAGTAGAATGTTATCACCCACCTATCTTCCTGGGATATAGGCACCCTTTTGGTGACCAATATGAGCAGGAAAAAACTTTTTCATCCTTTCGCTAAGGCTTTCGATATAATCTTGTATGTAGAGTTACAATATGTTATAGGACAGAAATCCTTTATGAATTTTGGTTTACTGCAATTTGGTACTGAGCTGATAAAGGTTATGTGTATCTTCCTTAGAAGTTTCCTTTCTCTAAGGAGCTCCCTTATTGATGCTATCATTAATTCTCTTATTATAGCCCAAGTTTTTTGAAAAAAGAATATATTTATGCCATTTGGCCCTGAAGCCTTGGAAGGATTAAAGGTTTTAAGAGCATGCTCAATTTCTAACATAGAGACAAGTTTGAAGAGTATATCCATTTATGTAGGGGATAACTAATATTGGATTATCTCCTTATTGAAGTGGACAAAGGAAGTAGCATCTGATAGAGTACCTAGTGTGCTAGTGAAATCCTTAGCTTCTTTCATTATTTCTTCCTGAGTGGTAATTACGGTTTCACTGTTTCATACAAAGACAATTATGTTTTTAATACTAAAAGCATAATATTTGGAATTTGTGTATCATGTTATATATTCCATCTTAGTGTTGTTAAAGCACTTATTTTTATGAGCACTTTGGTTATGATAAATTGTTAGATCCAAAAGAGAAATTCATAGTATAATTCATTTATGTCCCTATTCATATTATCATATTGTTTTATGTTCCTTTCCTTTTAGATTGCATAAACTATGTAGTTGAAACCAAGTATAAAAATAATAATGTGCCTTTTGTCTCTAAAAATTTTTGCTATTATCCCATTATATGATCAGAAGCATTTAACTTTCCAAAACAAATTAATCTTTTATTTGGAACAATGAATAACAACCACTTCTTAGACCATTTTGATTAATAAAAAAGTAACTAAGAAATTGAAAAAAGATAAAAGAATTAGATAAAGAGATCCTCTCTCCCCCTACACATTCTCAATATGCATTGAAAATCTAAACAAATTAATTATTAGTGAAATAGAAGAAGGTAGGAGATTTTCTTACCACAACTAGTAAGAAGTTGAAACTCTTCAATCTATCATTTGCTAATGATATAATATTATTTTGTGGAGTTGATATTTATTCTAACAAATTGTTACTTTTTGTAGTATTTAATCGCTGGGTCTAAGCATTTACTACTTTATATATAAAGTGCTTTAAATTCCTTTTTGACTTCTTGTAATTTCCTTTTGTATTTTAAAGCTTTAAAACCCTGAACCTCAGCTTAAAAACCTTTAGTCATTGAATTTTCATACTATAATAGATTAACCAAATGATTGAAGAATCTAAAAGGTGTGACTCTAGATTTTAAGGTGTTAAAAATGAGACTTTTATAGTAGTATGATTCAAGCATAAATAGGGTTGAATTGAGCCTTGCTAGAAGAGAGCTGAGATAATCATAATGAATTTACCAAGACTGTATTAAGATTTCTCTTGAGTGGTCTTACACCAATTTGATTGTTGTTACATGTATAGAATTGGCACCAAAATATAAGATTTATTAGGCCTAGCTAAATTGTGCAATTGAGAAAATCATCTACGTAGTGTCTTAAACTTATATGTTCTTTTCTAACCTCATTAGTATACAAAGTGCCACATAAATCTTTAAATACTATCCTTAGTTTGTCGAATGGGTTTTGGCTATGTAGGATCTTAAGGTCCTCCCATAAATATTGCCTCTACAATGTTAAGTTAGCATTATACATATAATTGATGTACATTTTTCTATGATAATATTTTAGTGTCACCTATACATTAAGATATTGATTTGAAAATTGATGGAGTAGTACTTGAATTTCATTGGGAACATAAGATATTACAATCCTCCCATTAAAATACGTATGATGATTGCTCAAAGTTATCCATCCTTAATGACCTCTTACTTTTTAAGATAATTTATATCGATTACATTCCATGCTACTATGATTAATAGCACAAGAGAGAGTTATTGCAAACTTTATCTTATTCTTCCAACCTGATCTCCTTCTATAATTAGAAGTATTGAAAGATTCATTTTATGTGTTGGTTTCCTCAATTTTTGCAAGATTAATAGTTTAATTTGATATAGGTTTGTGGTTTGGCTTATGATTGAGTTTATTACGAGCTAAGATAATAGAAGTTTCTTATGCTTTTGTACGGTCCTTACTCTTTTTAGCCACATTAGCTTCAATGGTATCATTAATTACTAATTCCATGTTATATGCCTCAGTTGTGTCGTAGCTAAACCACTATCTATTATAGAGTTAGTTGCTTTAGTTGAGGCATTAAGTTTGTCATTTTTTTTGGTTGTTGTAAGAGTTTGATTATCTTCTACTTTAGTGGCATTTACTTCAAATTAAATATTTGAATTAGTAGCTATTCAAGTATCTATTATATCAGGTATATCATTTAATTTGCTTCAGTTATAAGTTTCTTTTCTTCCTTATTTTATAATCCCATCAACTTATTATATAGTTAAGTGAAATATGATTTTCGAGCTGGTCTCCAAGTTTGCTTATATAGTGCCTTGGTTTTCAAAAATAAGATATCTCTATTTCAACATCTTTTAACCCTCCCTTTTTATCAAGTTTTCTTCACTTTATTGTTTTTAGAAGTTCTTTGTTGATATCTACTTCAACATAAACTTTAAATGCCCAATTCTCTTAAGCTAATAGTATATTTATCTATTGAACTGGCAAGATAATGTAGTTCTATAGTTAATTAATATTCCAATAAAATGTTAAGAAAGTTTATCTATATAAGAATATGGTTTAAGTGAGCTTTACTTAATTTCAAACTTGGACGCTATATTTGTAAGAGTATTGGCTTGTTACTATTGAATTTGAAGAGAAAGTAATCCTCTTTATTGATCACTGTGCTTTCCAATCCATACTTTTTCCATTTTACATTTGCTTATAATTACATAAGAGGAAGGATAGTAGTTTTTATAAGAAGAATCTAACTAATATACCACTCTGCTTTATTGCACCAACCTTCATAATTTTAATAGGTGGTAAAACTATCTAGTCTAAATCACTAGCAATTGGAGGAATATATTTTAGCTTTTTCTATTGTTGAGTTTTCTCTCACTCCTTACATCATATAATCTTAGTAAAGAGAAGATTTGAGAGGTTAGAAGGGAGAACCAAGGAAGAGGAGATAGGTGCCACAAAAGACGACGTGAGAGAGAAAGTGTTGTGAGACATAGGAGAGGAGTTAAGGGCTAAGGTAGAAGTAGAAAGAACGAAAAAGGACGGCTTCCCTAAGAGAGCTAACCCCCTGTATGGTTGATGTCCTCAGGGATGGGGACAGATGACAGGACATATAAATCCTGTCCGTTGTTAACGTTTGGTGAAACTTTTCTTTGTTTCTGTCCTCTGTCTTCGGACGACAGAAACAAAGATATTTGTTTACTCCAAAACTGAAGGACAACAAGTCGTCTGTCGCTGTCTTCAGAGCAAAGGAACTGAACTCCTCCGAATATACCCCTCACCTACTTCATCTCTGTCTGTTCTTCCTCACCGGTTGGCCTCCATCTTTTCCGCACGCATTTCTTCTCTCTACGCATTTCTTCTCTCTACGGTTGTCTAGCTTCACTGTCGCACGCAGCCCCTCTTTCTTCCCAAGTAAGTATTTTTTTTACTTTTGTGGGAAAAACGCGATGCCACCGACCAGCTCCATTTCTGTGGTTGGCGAAACCTGGTCCACCTGCTGTTGTTTTACTTTTGGTAGTGTTGAGTTGGAAATGGAGGATTTATCTATGAAACGGAGTCCTTCCGAGCTTGTTAGGTGTTTGTAAATGGCGATTGTGAGAAACGACATTGCAGATCTTGAATGGGATGATGTATATTGTCGGGTCTAGCTCTTGTACTTGTTGGGTCTTAGGTTATTTTTGTTCGTATACCACAATGCTGAGACTTGATTTTTGATTTTAATTTTTGGTGTATGGTTGGTGGGTTTGTAATCATTGTCTAATCCCGTTTCCAAACCTTTAACTTGCGTATTTGTTTCTGTGTAGGAATCGTGGGTTGTTGGTGAACGGTTCTCCCTGTTTTCAAGCGTTACCTCATTAGCTATCTCCAAACTACTTCTGGTGTTTCTTCGAACAGGTATGTATGTCGTTGTGATCATAGGTTATGCATTAGGCCTTCTGTTGCATTGGAGTATGCCTTCTGTTGCGTTGGATTATGCCTTCTGTTGTGTGATTTAGCTTAGTACTGAAGTGTTTGTTGTAATTCATTTAGATAGCAATCAAGTATGTAATTCATGTGATCGTCCACAAGAACATGTGGTTTAATACTCTGTAAAGTGATTTCAAATCACAGTTGCTTTAGATGCCATGTACAGGCCATTTTGAATTGGAGTCATTTATTATTTCTGTTAGATGTTTGTGTTTGATGCATTATATCATATATTTACGGGAATTGTGGTTGTTTGGATTCTTGTATGAGGAGGCCCTCAATTCAAATTTGGGAGTATCTCATCTTGGGTGTAAAACATTGTTTTGCATTGAGAGTTGTTAATGGTGCATATTATGAGGCAACTCTAAATATATATACATACATATTGCACATACAAACATAGGTATGTAAGCTGGATTAATTTATCTTATTAGGAACTTTCAACATTCATTCTCCATTTTCTGTTCTTTCTCATTAATGATGTTTTCCTGTAACCTTTTGAGTTAGAAGCAAAACTTAACTCATTTTAACACCGAGTTTTTTCTTTTTTAGGTTGTAGAATTGATGAAGGAAACTTAAGATTGTAGTTATTTGTGTTCACTTGAAATGATTGTTTTGTGAATGTTAATGGTGATTCGTAGGTGTAATTCTGAAATTGAAGACTTTCTCCTAATTATTCAATTTATTTGTGTGAAAAAGATGGTATCCACTTTAAATTTTTAGATTGAACTTTGTTCCTCTGTTTATACTTGAATAGAGTCTTGTAATAAGTGCATTGGCTCTGGCAATTTTTTCTGGTGTCTCAGAGTTGCGTAAGTTATCTTAGAAGTGTCATTGGTTTTGGTTGCCCTTTAGTGGACTAATAAAGGCTCACAAACAAGTCTTTGTAAGTTATCTTAGAAGTGTCTTCGGTTTTGGTTGCCCTTTAGTGGACTAATAAAGGCTCACAAATAAGTCTTTGTGCTTAGTACTGCATTAGCAGTTAGGTTCTCATTGTGCTCAGTACTGCATTAGCAGTTATGTTCTCATTATATTGATATCTCTTGCTGGCATCATCTTTTCTTATTTGTTTCAAAATCTGCGTTATTTCTCAAAGAAATGGCTATACAAACACTACTAATTCTTATTCAGGCTTCTATTTTACCAAATATCTAGTTCGCTCTGATTCTTCTGCATATGTTTAGGACAATTATCTTGAGGAGGCAATGAAAGTCAGAAATCTTCTCGAGGAATTTCGAGCAAATCATGGCATTCGACCTCCTACTATTCTGGGTGTAAGAGAGCATGTATTTACAGGAAGGTAGGCATTCTTCTCTGAAATTGATAGTTTTCTAGACTGATTATCTTACAATCATCTAACTTCCTGTTTCTTTAATTGTATCAGTGTCTCATCTTTGGCCTGGTTTATGTCCAATCAAGAGACAAGCTTTGTGACATTGGGCCAACGGGTGTTAGCAAATCCACTTAAGTGTGTTTTCTTGTCTTATTTAAATACTATTTAATGATGATAGTCCAAGTGGACACATTTCTTATTATGAATTTGTAATTTGATGACGGTATTTGTACCGCATTGCAGAGTCCGCATGCACTATGGCCATCCGGATGTTTTTGACCGAGTGTTTCACATAACTCGAGGTGGTATTAGTAAGGCATCACGTGTCATTAATATCAGTGAAGATATATACGCTGGTAAGCATTAAATTCTAACCGTGCCTTTCTTTGGTTTTCGCTATTTCTACTTTGTTGTATCACGTTATACACTCATTTTTGTGAAATTGAGGTTTCTATTTCCCATCTCTTCCTTAGGTTTCTGTTTCCCATCTCTTCCTTCTCTGCTAAAACCTTGATATCCTCTGTGGTCAAGATATGTATTATCTCATAATATTACAATCTGATTGTCATCAGATTCTGTAGATTAGATATCAGTATCTTAGAGATATTCTAGGATTATCTTCCTATATCTGTATAGATTATCTAACCTGTTCTGTACTTCTATTCATGTATATATTTACTGAATTCACTAAGTAATGAATATAGAGAAAATAAGCTCTTATTCACATGGTATCAGAGCCATGTGAAAGAGATAGTAAAACCGAGGAATCAACCTTGGCAAGTCAAGAAATGACAGCAAGCCCAATCCAGATTGGAGGTCAGTCATCAATGACCTCTAGTCTTGTAGGAGTTTTAGTTGTTATTGTCCCTGATAAACTAACAAAGAACTGAACCCATAAGGATTTGTTATGTTGTCATATACCCATTAGGATAAGGATTTGTTATCCATTAGGATTTGTTTTTGTTTTATCTTATTTTAAGTTTCCTAGTTAGGAAGATTTCCTTGTCTAGCAAGAAAAGAAATAAGTTAGCTTTAGAAAAGGATTTCAATCAATCCTTTTCACACTAGAATTAGGACTCTTATGTACCACGTTAGGGTTAACAGATGTTTTGGGAAGCCGGAAAACATTATTTTAATAAAGTTTTTGCAGGAAATTTTCCTGAGAGAGAGTGTCCTTCTCTTGTTGATTAAATCCTAAGTTTTATGCTTGGATTTGGTTCCGAGATTAACCTAAAATCTCTAACTACTTCCGTTGTGTCAGTTGGTATCAGAGCATTAAAATCCAGTTTTTCTTGGATTTCTTTCCTGGTGTCTTTGCTCAGTTTTGTTTCTATTTTAGACCCTCCAGCCCATCTTCCAGCCCTACCAACCTAGAAAATTTTTCCTGGATTTCTTTCCTGGTGCCTTTCCTCAGTTTTGTTGCTGTTCCACACCCTCCAACCCATCTTCCAGCCCTACCAACCCAGAAAATTTTTCCTGGATTTCTTTCCTGGTGCCTTTCCTTAGTTTTGTTTCTGTCAACACACCCTCCAGCCCATATTCCAGCCCAACCAACCCAGAAAATTCACTCAAAACCCATAAAATTCACCTAAAACCTAGAAAAGTCGAACCAAACGTTTTCAGTCTTGACCAACCAGTACACATGGTTGATCAAGGAGATAACTAGAGATTTGACGAAGTTTTGGAGGCTATTAATGGGTTAGCGACTCGTATGGATCAACTTCTAACCATTATGGGCCTTAATCAAGCCAATAACGGAGGAATACCACTTAAGGGAGCTCAAGGCAGAGGTTTACCTCAACCCCAACCTATTGGCAGACCTGATCTTCCAAGGAATGCAGAAAATAGGAGAGCTCACGGTTAGATTCAGATGCCTCTTATGGAAGATAGTCTGGATGAAGAAATTCTAGGCCAAGACGAACCAAGAAGAGGTTAAAGGGGTGGAGATGATTACAAGATTAAAGTTGGAGTCCCTTACTTTAGTGGAAATCTAAGCATTGAAGGTTTTCTTGATTGGATTGATGAGGTGGAAAGTTTTCAAGTCACAAATGATAAACTATTGAGAATTGTGGGCTATAAATTAAAAAGTGGTGCTAAAGTTTGGTGGAGTAATCTTCAAAAGAATCAGGAGAGGAACGGAAAACCACCAATCAGATCTTGGAGGAAATTGAAACAAGCCCTTTTCCATAGATTTTTACCCTCTGATTATGAGTTGCACTTATTTGATCTTTATCAAAGTTGCGTCCAAGGTTCTAGGAGTGTGGAGGAGTAGCATTCTGAGTTCTTGAGGCTGGCAGCACGCAATAATATGGAAGAATTCGACATGCAGCAAGTTTCAAGGTATCTTTGAGGATTATGATCATCCATAAGTGAAAGGCTTGGAATGCACACCATTTGGAACATAGAGGAGGCCTTAAAATTGGCCTTGAGAGTTGAAAAGATGGAAAAGGCACCTAACCCTAGGAGATCAACTCAACCAATTCCAAATGAGGTGGTAGAAAAGGGGAAATCATTAGTTGAAACATTGAAAATGGATAATGCCCCTAAAGATCTAAGAGTGGACAATAGGAAGCCTTTTGAAGGAGGTGGTAGTAGTAGTAGAGGAGTTTGCTAAAAAATTTGCCGAGGACAGAGTTAGTCTAGTGGTAAGGAAGATACTTTGTTCATCTAAAACCGAGGAGCTACAACAAAGGAGAAGCAGTTTTTGATCGTTCTGCACTGTTAATGGTAAGGTGTGCAACTTGATTGTAGACAATTGCGGTGATGAGAATTTAGTGGCAAGAAAGATGGTGGATCATATGAAGTTTCCTACTGAGAAACATCTTCATCCCTACATCATTGGCTGGCTTACTGATGGGCCAACATTCAGAGATGGGCTAGCATTCAGAGTAATTGAAGTATGTCAAGTTCCTATTTCTATAGGAAAGTCTTACAAGGCTACTGTTTACTGTGATGACATGAATGCAAGCCACATACTCCTAGGAAGGCCATGGCAATTTGACATGGATATTACTTATAGAGGAAGAGGTAACACCGTCTCAATCCAATGGAAAGGCAAGAA
>JANIHZ010000008.1:370292-382709 GCA_027478365.1 Erythroxylum rufum
ATATATACGCCGTGTCCGTGTCCACCAAATTTTAGAAATTGGTGTGTCCCCGTGTCCGTGTCCGTGTCGTGTCCCGTATCCGTGTCCGTGTCTGTGCTTCTTAGGTTTTATTACTTTCCTTTAGCCGAGTTCCTGAAAAGTAGAACTCCTTAACAATTGCTTTTACCATCGACCCAATCTCTAGCCAAGCTTTCTGAAAAAAGAATCCATTGAAACCATCCAGACCTGGAGCCTTTTTAGGATTCATTTAGAAGACAACCCTCTCTATTTCTGAATCTTCAATAGTTCTGATTAATAGAGCCTTTTCTTCATTGGATAATTTATTATGGATAACAGATTCCAACAGATAAGTGTGCACTGTTGTGTTTCGAGAAATATAGAAATCTTTGAAAAACCTCTCTGCTTCTTTCAACAAGTCCTCCTGTTTATCAATCTTGCTTCCATCTACCATGGTAATTTCCTTAATAATGTTATTATTCTCTCGGGCCATGATTGAATTAAAGAAAAATTTAGAATTTTTGTCTTCTTTAAGTCGTTTAACCCTTGCCCTCTGCTCCATAAGACTAGCGTTATTATTAAGGGCTTGCAAATAGTCTAATAGAGCAGATTTCTCCTTGGACAAAAGGGAACAATCCCTAGGATTATAGGAAAGAGCATGCTGAACTTGGGATAAATTGTCCCGAGCTAGTGTAATGGCTTGGAAAGTGTTCTCTACTATCTGCCTCTTTAGTGACTTTAAACCTTCTTTGATTAGTTCCAGCTTCTGCACACATTTGAATTGGAGAGTCCCATTAACACTAGATGATACCCTTTCCCTCAAGCGGTCTCGAAAACCCTATACATTGACTATATAATTGTTGAATCTAAAAGGATGGTTACGCTTCACCTTTAGGAACAAATCCTCCACCAACATTGGTGTATGATCTGAAAATCTAGGGTCCAAGAAAGAGGCCTTGCTTTTAGGGAATTGTTGTAACTATTCCTGGTTAACCATAACTCGGTCTAACTTTTTCCTTAGAAACTATTCATTAACTTGCTTATTACTCCAAGAGAATAAATGACCAGTCGCCTTAAGATTTAGAACTCCTAGTTGATAACATATTCCTTAAAATTAGTAGAGAAATTCCCTGAGGAAAAATGCCCCTCTGCTTCCATTCTATAGAGAGAAGAGTTGAAATCACCTGATATGAGCCAAGGGCCTACCTCTCTTCTTTGAAAACTCAGTAAACTCTCCCAAAGAACCTTCCTCTGAAAATCATGGTTAAGACCATAAACTACCGAGACAAAAACAGCCTTATTCTTCTCCATAAACTTCCACTTCATGTGCATGACTTGCATCTCCATTTTCAACACCTCAATGTCCATTATTCGAGGATCAAACCCAACAATAATTCTCCTATAAGCATGAGCTTGATGATTAGTGAGAAACTGTCATTTGTTACCTAACTTATTAAGAAACTTAAGATTCTCTAGTCTGATTTTTGTGTCCAAAATAGCAAAAAGTGAAAATTTTTCTTTCGCTAAAAAATCCTTTAGGGCCAAAAGCTTTTTGGGGCAATTCAAGCTCCTAACATTCCAAATTAAAATCATAAAGAAATGGCTTTGAAGCTTTGGCCTTTGCTCATAGTACCTTTCCTCCACTAGTAAACTGTTAAGCTATCTCCTTTCTTTTAGTGTTGCTCGATGTAGAAGGGGAGGAGGTTGCCTCCAAATAATCACCTTTTTTCCCCTTAAGCATAATTGAATTGTTTTTCCTTAGAATCTTCTTTAAATGACCATGTCTCCACAATCTACCTATTCTGAATTCCCTTTTTGAAACTGGGAGAGCTAAATCAACTCTAGACCCCTTGTGGCTTTGTTTCAGCTCATCACCTCCAACATTATCCACCTTGTTTTGTTCACTTATGACTGATTCTACTTGGGACATATTTTGACATAAGACCTGCTCAACTTTCCCATCCTTCTCATATTGATCTAAACCCATTAGTTCTATATAACTTCCATTCTTGAAAATTTTCCCAGTTGGCATCCACCTCTTACCTTGTAACTTTAAATAAGGCTTCCATTAGTAATCCACTATAACAGTATCCTCATACAAAGTACCATTCAACCCTAACCTCATAATAAGAATTTGTTCAGGTAGATCCCTAGAAATATCCTTTGTAATAATACCCTTGCATAACCTAATTTCTTTCTCTTTACTGTATTTTCCTCCATACAAAGAGGTTAACCAAAATAACCTGCAATCATATGAGACCCTTGGTAGTCCAATATTCCAATGGTACATTATATAGATTGACCCACAGGGGACCTGACTTAAGCTTTTCTATTTCAGGTTGGAACCCCAGCTGCTAGCTTAGAAGAAACAATGGAAAGTTCATCACATGCCAAAATCCTTCTTCCAAGACTTTAAGGGCATTAGCCTTAGAGGAGCAAGTAAATAAAGCTAGATTTTTTTGCAACTAACAGTACCTCTAATAGGCCATTGTTTTTTCATATCGTGCTTGCCCATTTTTGCAGCACCATAAATGGGGACTTTTCTCCATAAAAAACGCCACCAATGAAGCCTCCCATGATCGAGCTCCTTCTTGCAAAACTTCCAGATATGGCGCAACAATGACACGGTCATGCTCTTCCTTGGGTGGGGAGTAATGGAGTGTTGTGTCTCCTTTCACTCCTATGACATGTTTCCAACTCTTCTTAGGATCCGAGGAAGGACCCTTATCTAATGGCTTGGTGACATCCAAGGTGCGGGAGGGTAAGGTGAGTGAGGGTAGTAGGGGAATATCCGATTAAGAGTCTGCACTAAAAGCAAGAAGTTCAGGAATAGCCATAGGTGACAAAATCAGGGGAAAGAAAAGTTGCACAGCAACAGAGAGAGGGTTTCAAAAAGTTGTTACTAAAGAGGAAAAATAGTCACAGCAGTCTATTAGGAAAGACAAAATTGCCCCTAACAGCTAATGGAAAGGATCCGAAAGAGAGAGGAAAGGATTTTTTGGCAACGGAGAGGGAATAGCAACAATTGTTTGTGAAAATGATGAAACAAATGATTGAGGCTTGAAAGGAAGAGGGAAATGAAGTAGGGAGCTAGTCAGAAGATTGAAAAAGGTTATAAGAGTTGGAACAAAAGTAAGGGATTGTTGGTTGCAAGGGAAAGAGAAGAAGAAACTGAAGATTAGAGGGGTTGGGGTTTGGGGGATTAAAGACAAGAGTATCAGATCCCATCTCCTGAAGTGCAGAATGATGAGGAAGGAGCAGCAACAGAGAAGGGGAAGAAGGTGCAGAAGCAGAGATCGTCACCATGAGAGCAAGCCATCTTCTCAAGTTATTTTTGTTAACATCTTTCCTTGTGTATTCCTAGCTTCTGACTAAAGATAATTAAGGGATGTAATAGGTCGAGTTCGTTCTTCTTACAATCCTGACTCACCCGTGTCGGTTGGATTCAATGGAGTTGAAGCACAGTAAGGTTTTGCCACGTATCGATCGATCATTAAACAAGTTCATTTCATAGAGGTGAACCAGGTGGAGATGGAAATGAGCACTGACCCGAAGCATTTGAAGAGTTGAACATCGATCCGTTCAGAAAGTGCAGCGGATAAATGTCAAAGTTAACAAGAGACAAAAACTCCCAAGATTCGGGAACTGTTGGAGTTGGTGTAAGAACTTCTCAAGAGCACTATTGGTTTTAGCCATGACGGTGCTGGTTCCACCGAGCACTTCCATTCCCACTAAGAAAGAACAGATCTTTACAACTTACTCTGATAACCGAACAGAGGTTTTAGTCCAAGTCTACAAGAGAGATCGAGATCGAATGCAAGACGATGATCTTCTAAGCCAGTTCTGGATTCCATGAATCTAGTTACTCAAAAGGGTTTCACACGAGAAGAGCAAGTGAGAAGAAAGTGCTGTACATTTAGTAGGAGGCTACTCTGTCTAGATTGAGAGTGTCCAAATTACCCAACTAACGAATGAGAACTTGGCTTACATTTCAAGTTTAGTCACTTATAAGCACTTAACCGAATGCTCAAGCTCCCCGAAAAAGACAATAAACATGTGAGGAATTATATATATAAAGGGAGTTGAAAAATAGACAAAGCTTAGCTTTAAGGCAATGGCAACTCTGCAACCAACAACTGAAAGTTGCAACACCAGACCTTTACTTGAGCACATTAGCTGACAAATATATTGATCCTTTACTTTACCCTCTTTCTCTTCTAGAAAAAGAAACACTTCCTAAAATTGTCCTCAGCAAATTCTCTCTCACCACCTCCTTTGATCACAACCATGGAAGGCAGTGCTGGCCTGGTCGCCGACTCTCACATTCGAAACGAGCTTGTCGTCATTCATGGTCATGAAGAGGTAACAAAGACAACCATTGACAATAAACCATCAAATGAGTTGGCTTTGACGTGATTTCATTTTTTTTTTTGTATAACGTGCGTGAGTTGTATATGCATGTTTTTGCAGCCTAAGCCGTTGAAGAACTTGGACGCTCTAGTTTGTGAGATATCGGTGATGAGGTCTGTCTTGTTTGTGGCTTGTAATAAGTGTGGTTTTCCGGTGTGTAGACCTTGTTACGAGTATGAAAGGAGAGAGGGCACAGAAGATAAGCAACTCAAAAGTATATTACCATTCCTTCTGCTAAGTGTTATTACTAATGTTTTAAAAATTGGACCGGTAACTGAACTAAAGAAGCAACTGATTCAAGGGTTAATAATTCAATCGGAATTTAATCGTGATCGAACCGATGACTAATAAATATACAAACTTTTATTTTATATATTATATATATAAGATAATTTTTAACATATTGTTTAATTATTTATCTAATTATAAACTTAACTTAAACTTCAAAACATACAAAAAAAAAAATTAAGTTCACCAACACAACACAAAATAACATAACAAAGCTCACTAGTTATATTTTATCAAAAAGATATTTAAAAAAAGATCACTAATCATAATATTCATTCAAGTTGAAATCATCAAAATCAAGGTATTTTAAATGAACCGGCTGGTCCTTTCTTTCACCGGTTCAACACCGATCTAACCGTAAAATAAACGGATCAATCATTCAAAAAATAAGGGTTAAACCGGACTGTTTTATACTTCGGGTCACCAATTCTCCGATCCAACCGGCCGGTTCGATCTGGTTTTCAAAATACTGGTTATTACTTCTTCAATTGATGATCAGAGGCAGATTCTATTCCAAATTTGTGTAGGATGTCCAAGAGTGGAGGGAGACGAAGATGAAGAGGACATTGAATATGAGTTCAAAATAGAAGATGAACAAGAAAAGCAGCAGCATCCCAAAACCAGCATCTCAAAGAAGCAATGCTTCATGGGAATATGACCTACGGAAGAGGCCATGACGACGAAGAAAACTCGCAATTCCCACCAGTTATAGCTGGGATTAGATCAAGACCGGTAATGGAATAGTATTACTTGTTTGCATAAATCAACTTGTTTCAGGTTAGTGGTGAGTTCACTTCATAAACGAGTTCATCCCTATACAGATTCAGAGCCTGGTATGCTTAAAATGATTGCAATATGTTTTTACCATTTCTTACAGTAGTTAAACAATACTTCACAACAGGAAGTGCGAGATGGGAAGAAAAGAAAGAAGCAGGGTGGAAAGATAGAGTGGACGAATGGAAACTGCAGCAAGGAAATTTGAGACCTGAACCTGAAGATGATCCTGAAGCAGCAGCCATGTGAGTATTCAGTTCTATACTATGGAATGAACCAATATATTTCAACGCCTGGAGATTCAGTTCTTTGATCACAGGTTAGCAATGTCGAAACAAATGCAGTATTGATGAGACCAGGCAGCCACTCTTCAGGAAAGTACCAATAGCATCTGGCAAGATCAATCCGTATAGGATGGTTATTGTGGCTCGCCTTGTCATATTAGCCTTCTTCCTCCGCTATAGAATTTTGAACCCTGTGCATGATGCTATTTGCCTTTGGCTAACATCTGTGGCCTGCAAAATCTGGTTTGCATTTTCATGGATTCTTGACCAGTTCCCCAAATGGCTCCCAGTTGATCGTGAAACATATCTTGATCGCCTGTCTCTCAGGTAAACTTGTACCAAAATGAATCTTAATTCTGAAAGCAAATCTGCAACTATTATAAGAATATAGCAGCAAGGCTTTGAGCTTTTGACTGGTAAAATCAAACATTACATGACTATGATACCATTTATTTTAATGATTGATGTGTTGAACAGATTCGAGAGAGAAGGGGAACCGAAGATGCTGTCCCCAGTGGATATCTTTGTGAGTACTGTGGATCCCATGAAGGAGCCTCCTCTGGTTACTGCAAACACAATTTTATCAATCCTGGCCATGGACTACCCTGTTGAAAAGATCTCAGCATACCTATCTGACGATGGTGCATCTATGTGTACCTTTGAAGCACTTTCTGAAACTGCAGAATTTGCTAGAAAATGGGTGCCATCTGTAAGAAGTTTAGCATAGAACCTCGGGCCCCTGAGATGTACTTTACTCTAAGGGTTGATTACCTGAAGGATAAAGTTCAACCAACATTTGTTAAGTACCGTCGAGCTATGAAGGTCAATAATTTGCATATAATTTTATTCAAGATTAATGTAGTCTTCAGCAATTTGGCTACTACTTGATTGCCTGGTCTTCAACAGAGAGAGTACGAAGAATTCAAGGTTAGGATAAATGCAATTGTAGCAAAAGCACAGAAGATCCCTCCAGAGGGCTGGATCATGCAGGATGGTACATCGTGGCCAGGAAACAATACAAAGGAACATCCTGGCATGATTCAAGGGTTTCTTGGTCACAGTGGAGGCCATGACATTGAAGGAAATGAACTCCCTCCCCCGTTTACGTGTCCCGTGAAAAGAGGCCTGGATTTTCTCATCATAAAAAAGCCGGTGCCATGAATGCCCTGGTAACTTCAAAAATCTCAGAAATTTCTTAGCCACTTTTTCTACCACAATTGAAAGGTCTGCTTCAGCACTGGACTTTCTGTGGCAAATTCCAGGTTCGAGTCTCTCCTGTGCCTACAAATGCTCCTTTCATAACGAACTTGGATTGTGATCACTATATAAACAACAGCAAAGCTGTCCGAGACGCAATGTGTTTCTTGATGGACCTTCAAGTGGGAAAGAACATGTGCTATGTACAATTTCCTCGGAGATTCGATGGCATTGATAGACATGATCATTATGCCAACAGAAACACAGTTTTCTTTGATGTAAGACCAAACAGTGAGCCAAAAACTCTACTTTTTCAGCATATAAATCATGGAAGGAGGAAATCAAATGACATTGCTTTTCTTTTGCAGATTAACATGAAAGGCCTTGACAGAATTCAAGGTCCAGTTTATGTTGGTCCAGGATGTGCTTTCAAAAGGCGAGCACTGTATGGCTATGAACCTCCAAAGGGTCCCAAACGTGCAAAGATGGTAACCTGTGACTGCTGCCCATGTTTTGGACACCGTAGAAAGAAGAATGCTAAGAAGAGTGCAAGTGTAGAAGCTTCAAGCCTTCATGGTCTGCAATGATCTTCTTGTCACTTGTTTACTAAAATAGTTTTGTTCTTACTTAAACTACTGTTTGCTTACCTTCGGATGGATCTATTTTGGGGCAGCAGTGGACGATGACAAAGAGTTGCTGATGTCTCATATGAATTTTGAGAAGAGATTTGGACAATCAGCAGTTTTTGTGACTTCAACTTTAATGGAAGAAGGTGGTGTTCAACCATCTTCAAGTCCAGCAGCTCTGCTTAAAGAAGCCATCCATATAATTAGTTGTGGTTATGAAGACAAAACTGATTGGGGAACTGAGGTAATATCCACATCCAAATCCAAAAGCAAAGATTTCTCTTTCTCGGTAGAGATGCTTCAAATTTCCAATGTTCCTGTTTTCAAGTTCTAGTATCACATGGCTTAGAAGTAGCAACTTCGAACGGTTAAATGCATTTTGCTTTTGTCTATGCAGCTCGGCTGGATTTATGGTTCAATTACAGAGGACATTCTGACAGGCTTCAAGATGCATTGTCGTGGCTGGAGGTCAATTTACTGTATGCCAAAGTTACCTGCATTCAAGGGTTCTGCCCCAATTAATCTTTCAGATCAGTTAAACCAAGTGCTTTGATGGGCTCTTGGTTCTGTTGAGATCTTCGGCCGACATAGCCCTGTCCGGTATGGCTACAAGGAAGGAAAGCTCAAGTGGCTTGAGAGATTTGCATATGTTAACACAACTGTCTATCCATTCACTTCCTTACCACTTCTTGCATACTGCACTCTACCTGCAATCTGCTTGCTGACAGATGAATTCATCGTGCCAGAGGTAACAACATGCAGTTAGTAATTTTACTCATATTTATGTTACTTTAAATTTTATTCACAAAATAATATTCTTTCCAATTCTTTAGAAAGGGTAATCTTTAAATCTATGCAATGTGAACATAGACAAATGTTTGAATTTCTAGCCAATGTAACTAATTTATATGCTTATGCTTTGTATTGAACCAGATAAGCACTTTCGCAAGTCTTTTCTTCATTGCACTGTTCCTCTCAATCTTTGCAACGGGTATCCTTGAGCTAAGGTGGAGTGGAGTAAGCATTGAAGAATGGTGGAGAAATGAGCAATTCTGGGTCATTGGCGGTACTCAGCTCACCTTTTCGCTGTTGTGCAGGGTCTTCTGAACGTTTTAGCTGGTATTGACACGAACTTCACTGTCACATCCAAGGCAACTAATGATGAGGATTTCAGAGAATTATATGCCTTTAAACGGACAACCATCCTCATCCCTCCAACTACTATCTTAATCATCAACCTTGTTGGAGTTGTTGCTGGAATCTCAGATGCCATAAACAATGGGTACCAATCATGGGGCCCTCTATTTGGCAAGCTTTTTTTTGCTTTCTGGGTGATTGTCCATCTCTACCCATTCCTGAAAGGTCTAATGGGGCGACAGAACAGGACACCAACCATTGTTGTCATATGGTCTGTGCTTTTGGCTGGCATCTGGCATCAGGATAATAAGACCAAGATATTCTAGCATCTAAAAGTTGCAGAGATGTTGGGTTGGATATCATTCATTTGGATTCCATCTGCGGTGTGGTATAAGGCAACTATAAAATCTTGAACACATGAGAACAAGACTGTTACTGTCCAATTTTTTTAATTGCACCATGATAAACTGAAACGACACATGTCAGCTTGAAATTCAAATCCTTTTTACAGTGTTAAGGATATATCACCAATAGTCTTTACAAGAACATTCACCATCCTTGAAATGATGGAATCTATTGGCATCTCTTACCACAATAACTCTTTCTGTGATCTTAGATGTAAATTTAGTTGCAGTATGACAGTCTAAACAAACTCGGAGATTCTTAATGATCCTGATCTCAGTTCCAGGTTCAGTAGAGATAAGACCAAAGGCAATGGCTAATTTCTCACTGTGAACCTTCATAGCGAGTTCCTTCTCTTCCTCCTCCACATCATGCAAAGCTGTGAGAGTTTCTGCCTGAAATCCTTCCTCTTTCATCTTTCCCATCAATCTATCCAATTCCAAATAGATTGCAGCTGATTTTGGATGGGACCAGTCCCCTGATGTGAAGACATGTGGAGTCTGACCAATTTCAATCAGAGTGCAACCTGGAGTCTTTTCCAGCTTTCTCTTTTTAGCTACTTGTCTTATAGAAGCAGCTTGTGGATAGTTCTTCTCAGCAGAGTAAATATTTGACATTAATACATAGTAACCCATATTCTCCGGGTCCAACTCAAGAAGCCTTTGAGAGGCCAGCTGCGCTAGGTCTGTATCTTTGTGAATCTTACAAGCACCAAGTAATGCACCCCACACAGGCGTACCTGGCTCTATTGGCATTCTCTCAATGAAGTTCAATGCCTCCTGCAGCTTTCCAGCTCGACCAAGGATGTCAACCATGCATGCATAATGTTCAGCTATAGGTTCAAACCTGTACTCATGTACCATAGAATGAAAAATCCCCTCTCCTTCTCTTACTAAACCAGCATGACTACATGCATATAAGGCGGAAAGAAAAGTCACCCCAGTTGGTGAAATTCCAGAATTCAACATCTCATAAAATATTGCAAGCGCTTCTTTCCCGTATCCATGAAGTCCATAACCAGAGATCATGGTGTTCCAAGTTACTTCATTCTTCTCAGGTATCAACTCAAATAATCTTCGAGCCTCTTTAATATTCCCACACTTTGCATACATGTCGATTAAAGCAGTTGAAACAAAAACATTAGACTCGAAGTTTTTACTCTTGATTAAATTATGAACCCATTTCCCTAGACTTAAGGCACCAAGTTGAGCACAAGCTGAAAGAATACTAGTAACTGTTACAGGATTAGGACAGAAACTGGATGAGAGCATTTGATGAAAAAGAGAAACTGCTGTTTCGGTTAGTCCATTCTGGGTATAACCAGCTACCATGGCATTCCAAGAAGCTAAAGTTTTATCTGAAGATTCATCAAAAAGCTGCCGTGCTGATTCCATCTCATTCAATCTGCAATACACTGTTGTCAATGCAGTTGAAATAGGAGGACAAACAACAAAACCAGATTTGATAGCAAAACCGTGTATGCAGTTAGTAAGAGATAAATGACCAAAAGGTGAATATACAGGAATCAACCCAACGATTGTGCTTGAATTAACTCTTCCTCCAGAATGAAGCCATTGATTAAACAGCTTCACGGAAGACTCAATCTCACCATTTCCAGTAAGCCCTGAAATCATCGCATTACAAGATATCAAATCATTCAAGGGAATCTCCCTGAATAACAACATTGCTGTCTTAACATCCCCGCATTTTGAGTACAACGCAATCAAACCCGTGAGCACAGAAACATCAGAATGAAATCCAAACTTCATAGCCAAGCACTGACTCTCCATTCCCAATCTCAACTCCTGCAACTCTGCAATAGCCGGTAACACAGATATCACCGTAGTTACATCAAACTTGGGGCCGACACCCGAAACCATATCCCCAAATATTCTAATCCCATCCTTGAAGCAACAATTCCTCACAAAGCCAGAAATCATCGTATTACACAAAATAGTATCTCTTTCCGGCAATCTATCGAACACCTTCTCGGCCAACTCCTCCCGCCAAAGTTTAAAATACATATCGACAAGAACCGACCCAACAAACAAATCTGAGCCAAACCCATCAACAATAGCCATTCCATGCAACGACATTCCAACTCTTGAGTTCCCGAGACTCTCTGCAGCGGACAAGACGAAAGTGTAGGAGAAGTCATCAGGGGTAAGGTCAGTGCCTCTCAAATGGGAAAACAAAGAAATGGCAGATAAAGCCGAGTTGTTCACAGCTAAGCCCTTGATAAGAACGTTGAAGAAGAAAAGATCAGGTTTTGGGATTAAAAAGAAGATCTTTAGTGCGTGGTTCGTGAAGCCAAAGTCGAAGAGCTTTTGAGTGAGTTTTGTGACTATGGGGATGTGAGTTTGGAGGCGGTGGTGAAGGATTTGAGATTGGATCTGGGTGACGTGTGACAGAGTGTTGGCTCTTTGGAGGAGTCCGAGGAAGAAATCGCCGGTACGAGCAACCGAAGCTATGGTTTTTATGAACATCTGTTCATGGGTTCTTTTTCTCAGGGTGGGGGGTTTTTGCAGGGTTTTATTTTCTATAATTTCAATGCATTAAACAGACCTATTTTAAGGGTTTGATTCATCGTATTTTTAAATAATAATTCTTCTCCTATTAATAACATATTACCATCTATATATTTAAATATTTTTAGGTTATGAAATTTAAAAACAATTATCTTATATGTATTATTTTAAGAATTACATTACAAATTAGTGCATTGGAAGTTATAAATGTTTAAACACCAATCGAAACGTGATTTATGTGCGAGCGGGGGGAAGCATAAAACTCTAAAACAGTTATTGCCAAATTTAAGCCTAGCTTCTAAATGGTTACATTTGTCAATTATTCATATAACACTCGCTTGTCCCTAAATTGTTGTGGACTTTGTTCTCCTTTGGTATGTAATGCGTTTAGGCTTATACTTATGCCCTCTAATTGTGGCCGGTCCGACCGATTCGACTGATGACCGGTTGGCTATTCAGTCCGATTCACCCTAAAAAATTAATTTTTAATTGATCAAATTTGAATCGGTCAAAACTGATCAATTGACCAGTCGAACCGGTCCTGTCCAACCATTGGTCCGATTATTTTTTATTTTTTATTTTTTGGTATATTTTTGTATTTTTAATATTTTTAATATTATATATAATTAAATATAATTATTGCATAATTATGAAGTCACATTGGTTCGACCGGTAGTTGAACCAGTCGAACCGGTCAAACTGGTGACCAGTAAGGCCTCCGATTCAATGGTCGGTCTGGGTTTCAAAACACTGCTTATGCCTATTATACGAGCC
>JANIHZ010000008.1:485791-496650 GCA_027478365.1 Erythroxylum rufum
ACAAACTTCATTATTTTATTTAGTAAAGATGATATTTTTATTCAATTTAACTTGAAATTAATAAATTAACTTTAAATTAATTAAATTATGAGTCGAACTTAATTTTGAAAGAGTTAATTTAATTTGACTCTAAATATTATTTTATCAATATATAATAAAATAAATTTCTTTTATTTAACAATTAAAAATTATATAATTAAAATGATTTTTATTTCTTAAAAGAACAGATAAAGTCACTTATAAATGAATTTAATTGTATTTTAGATTATTCAATTTAAGACCTTAGTTATGTGAGCTATTCAACTCGACCTTTCAACATCTGTGCCAGTTACAGGGTTAAATCAATGTCTTGAATTTGAAATTTGTTACAATCACAACTTCCCTTTGTTGTATACATCCCTTCCATGCGAATCACCAGGCTCCCATGATGTAAGTATGTAACACATAGAAGTAGTCAAGTTTGCACACACAAATAATATCCAATATTGCATTCTGCTCTCAAAATACTTTTAACCCTAAAATAATTATTATGAAATATCAATTGTACCTTGTGCTCAACACTACTTTCGCCGCTCCTACATGGTCATATCAATTCTTTTATAACTGATCTTTGAGGTTTCGTAATTGCATGATAACCACTTGTTTTTGGTATTTAAGATGTGTTACTTCAAAATATTTGTGAGATGCAGTTTGAATTGTGTTGGGCACATCTCAAAATGTTTAGTTGTATTAGATGGCTGTATCGGAATCATCGGTACTCTCTTCAATTTCCATTTTTAAAGTTGGTTACAGTGGGGTTCGTCAGTAGGCAGGATGCAGTAGATGCTGACTTTTTGAGTTGGATGTGGTAGACTGTTTGGCTGTGAAGATATAGCACCTTATTTTGATACTGCCACTGGTAACTGCTCATTATAAGTTCAAACTATAGGAAGACCAAACCATTAGTATTTAGAGTCTATTGATGTAAATTTGTTGACCAGTTCAAAATCATTTGTTTCAAGTTCGTGTCATTTCTTCTATAGAATTTTGCTGTGCTTTTTTTACAATATGTGTATATTTTGTATTTGAACTGATATCCATAGCTTGATTGAGTCTTCTTTGGTCATCAGATGTTGATGTAAAATCCTTGACCAGTTTAAAATTGTTTGTTTCGAAGTCCTGCCAACAATTTGCCTATGTCAATACTGTGTTGTTTAGTTACATGTTTGTGTTGTGTTTGTGCATGAACTATTTCTTTCCTCGTGATGACATTGAAATTGGCACCGATGAAAATTTGGATGATGTAGCTTAACTGCAGGATTAAAGCTTTCTTTATCCCGAGTCTTATATTGCAGGGAGTTATGAGTCCACGTTATTTTTATTTTAGTTATGCATATCCAGCTTGTTACTAAGCAGATAACATCATTAGTTTGTGAAACCATTCAAAAATGGCTTTGAAACTTGGAATGCAGCCCAATTCTCTGGCAAAATTTTTGGTATATGTGTTGAATGCTATATCTGTTTTATATGATGAGTGCCTTCAAACATCTGCATTATATAGATTATGCTTCAGTCTTGTCCACAATAGTTCAATTGCTAATGATATTTCCTTTTATTCATGCAGTAAAGATGTCAACATGGTAAAGAAGCTTGTTGATGATTGCTGGTTCCCCCAATCGCCCCCATTACTGCGTCCCCATGATGTGGTTTCGGCCCTTGGTCCCATGTATGATGCCCATGATAAGATTCATTTGCCTAAAATGATGGCTTGTGGTTATGCAATTTCAGAGCTGCTCAAGATTTGTATAAAGGAGGAGAATGAGATAATCGAGTTTGTGCGTTGCACCACGCAAAAGATATCATCTATCACTTACTTCTGTTGTTAAGGATGCTATGTTACAATTCCCTGTTTTTATACAGGATATGCAGTGTCAAGATGATATATTTAGGGATCTAAAGATGGTTCGTGGGATTGACTGTGCATATAAAGCCTGTTTTGCTGAAGTAGTTAGAAGAAAGGAATCATTGAAACTTTCCATCGGTAGGGTTGGGCGACTGGCTGAAATAATTGCTACAGAGAGAGAAGCTGAGGTTAGGAGACGTGAAGAATTTAATAAAGCTTATGGTTCATATTTTCCAAGATACATGTTAGCATCTATGGGGTTGGATGATGTTCCTAGCCAGTGTGATGTCAATATAGCTCCTTTTGATACTAATTTGCTTGATATTGACATAACAAACCTGCACAGATATGCACCAGAGTATTCGTCAATGATGTTAAAGTCGGACAAGCATGCAAGCCTGAGAGGTTTATTTTCTATATCTAATGACAGTTCCCGTTCAGATGACGTGGATGATATTGTGGTGGATAATCTTGAGAAAGATGATATTGAGGAACTCTTTGAGGGCTCCGAGCTGGTAGAGATTGCTGGAATTAGCAAGATGGAGGTTGAGAATGCAAAACTGAAAACAGACCTTGCTTCTGCAATCATCGTTACATGTTCTCTCTGCCCCGAAATTGAGTATGCATCACTAGATGATAGTAAAGTTGATAGTTTACTGAAGAATACTGCAGAGAAGACAGTTGAAGCTTTGCGTGAAAAAGGAAGAGTTTCTGAAAATGTTTTATTTAGCCTTCATATATTACATTGACAGAGTACAAGTCTATATATACAGAGATTCTCCTACATCTAAGCCACAGAACACGCGACCCACTACCAGTGGGATATTTAGCAAACCAAGAAGATCCACTACCAATGGGATATTTAGCAAACCAAGAAGATCCACTGTCAGTGGGATATTTAGCAAACCAAGAAGGGAAATAAATACAAGAAGAAGGAAAGTGAATATACAATAATTATTAGAATGATATTTCTTAACATTGCGGATGAAAGATAAATATGCAAAGCAACTCCAGTCTATGCTTAAGGCAAAGCAAAAGGAGTGCTTGTCATTGAGAAGTGCATTCAAGAATTAGAGTAGAGATTGTGTTAGAAGTTATGCTTAGGACTACCACCCACGTTTTATGTTTTATTTAGCTGCTTTGAATGTTTCAAAACATTATCTCCTAGTTTTTAGGATGTAGTTAGCCAACACGTTATTTCCATGTATGTTAAGTTGTAGCTTATTTATAACCTTTATCAGCTGTGTTTATAATATGAGAGTTTGTGCTTTTCTTCTACTTTGATTCTCTAAAAATTAACAGTTGGTATCAGAGCTTTCTTTTTGAGGGATCCGTGCATGTGCAAGAGAGTATAACATGGAAGGAGAAATTGTTTTTTTCACCAATACTCCACCCATTTTTTATGGAGAAAATTACCAGCTTTGGGCAGTTAGAATGGAAATGTACCTGGAGGCGCTAGATCTTTGGGATGCCATAAAAGAGGATTATGAAGTTCCTCCGCTTCCAAACAATCCAACCATGGCTCAGATCAAAAGCCATAAGGAAAGAAAAACCAAGAAGCCAAAGTCAAAAGCATGACTATTTGCTGCTATCTCCACAACCATTTTCACGAGAGTTTTGTCTCTTAAAATGGCAAAAGACGTTTGGGATTATCTTAAGAAAGAATATGAAGGAGATGAACGAATCAAAGGCATGAAGGTGCTAAATCTCATCAGAGATTTCGAGTTACAGAAGATGAAGGAAACTGAAACCATCAAAGATTACTCTGATAGACTTTTAAGTATTGCAACAAGGTAAGATTGCTTGGTTCCGTGTTCAGTGACTCTCGAATTGTTGAAATAATCCTAGTAACTGCACCTGAAAATTTTGAAGCAACCATAACTACCTTGGAAAACACCAAGGATCTGTCCAGAATTTCCTTGGCAGAATTGTTGAATGCTTTGTAGGCTTAAGAACAACGAAGGATTATGAGAGACGAAGGTAATAGCGAGGAAGCCTTGTAGTCCAAACATCAAAATAATGGAAGAAACAAAAAGAAGAAAGAAAGAAAAAATTAACCTGCAAATGGAGAAGGTACCTTGGAAGTCACTAGAGGCAAAGCTGGCTCAAAAAGGAACTATCCTCCAAGTAAACATTGCAACAAAAAGGGGCATCCACCTTTTAAGTGTTGGAAGAGACCCGATGCCAAGTGCAGTAAATGCAATCAACTTGATCATGAAGCAGTGATCTGCAAATTCAAAAATCAACAACCAGTTACAGAGGCTCACGTTAATGAAGGTGAGAAGGAGGATCTACTATTTATTGCCACTTGTATTTCAAGCAGTAGCTCAAATGAATGCCGGTTAATAGACAGTGGATGCACGAATCATATGACAAGTCACAAAGATCTCTTTAGAGAATTAAAGCCAACTGCAATCACTAAAGTTCGAATTGGAAACGGTGAACATATTGCTGTCGAAGGAATGGGTACAGTAGCAATTCCCAGTAATTTAGGCATAAAAATCATCTCTGATATGCTTTATGTGCCAAATATAAACCAAAACTTCCTGAGTGTTGGTCCATTACTAGAGAAAGGCTACAAAGTATTGTTTGAAGGAAATCATTGTTTAATTAAAGATGGTGCCGATCAGGAATTATTCAAAGTCAAGATGAAAAGCAAATGTTTCTCATTAGATCCATTGGAGGAGGAGCAGGTTGTACTCACTGCCAGGTGTGGAGAACCAGATATTTAGCACAAGAGACTTAGGCATTATCACTCTTAAGGGATGGTTAAGATGCTAAAATCAAGGATGGTTCGTGGAGTACCTGACTTTAAGATGTCTGAAAAGCAATGTACAGTTTGTCAGTATGGGAAATTAACTAGAAAACCATCTTCTAACTCTATGTGGAGGGCAACTCATAAATTACAGCTTGTACACACAGATATAGCAGGGCCTCAGAGGACTCCATCCCTCAAAGGTAGCCTTTATTATATCATTTTTGTGGATGATTTTACTAGAATGTGTTGGATCTATTTCTTGAAGTACAAATCTGAAGCTGCAAATACATTCCGAAAGTTCAAGGCACAAGTGGAAAAAGAAAGTAGCTTCAAAATTCAATAAGTAAGATCAGACAATAGAAAGGAATTCACATATCAACAATTCAGTCTAATATACAAGGAAGCAGGCATAACACATCAATTCACAACCCCCTATACTCCACAACAAAATGGATTAAATGAGAGGAGAAACATATACATTTGAGAGATGGTGAGATCCCTGTTGTATGAGAAAAGCTTACCAAAAAAATTGTGGGTAGAAGTTGCGAACACTATTGTTTTCCTGCAAAACCGAGTAAAAGGCCAAACACCATTTGAGGCACGGTATGGATATAAATCATCCTTGAGTTTTCTGAAAATTTTCAATCGTTTGTGTGTTGCACATGTTCCAAGGTAAAAAGAGATAAGTTAGACAAAAGGGCAATTCCTGGCATCTTCATAGGCTATAGCTTGACTACCAAAGCATACAAAATCTATCAACCTTAATAAGGAAGCATAATCATTAGCAGAGATGTATATTTCTTGGAGGATGAAGAATGGGATTGGAGACAAGTTCGACCTTTGGATGATCTAAAGAACAACACCCCTGTTTTTTCTTCAGAAAAGGAAAATACTGATGTTTGGAATGATGAGCTGGTAGATGAAGCTCTAACCAAAGGAACCATATTGCTAACAGATGTGTATCAAAGGTGCAACATTACTGTAAATGAACCTGCGAGTTTTGAAGAAGCTAAGTAAGATCAGAAGTGGATAAACGCAATGAAGGAGGAGCTGTCCATGATCATAAAAAACCAAACATCTAGGAACTAGATGAGAAACCTCATGATCGGAAGATAACTGAAGTAAAATGGGTGTTCAGAACAAAGTTAAATGCAGATGGGTTAGTTAATAAACAAAAAGCAAGTCTCGTGGTAAAAGGCTATGCACAAGTCTTCGGAGTAGATTACTCAGATACTTTTGCTCCAGTAGCTGGGCTGGATACAATCAAATTGCTCTTTGCTATAGCTGCACAATTGAGCTGGAAAGTGCATCAAATGGACGTCAAGTCTACATTCTCAAATGGAATTCTGCAGGAAGAGATATTTATTGAGCAACCTGAAAGTTTTGTCGAGAGTGGAAACAAAAGCAAAGTGCTCAAGTTGAAGAAGGCTCTATACGGACTTAAACAAGCTCCGAGAGACTAGTATAGTCATATTAATGACCACCTAACCACCTCAGGATTCAAAAAAAGTCAATCATAAACCACTTTGTACATCTAATATCAAGAAGGTGATATTTTGGTTGTCTCACTCTATATTGATGATCTACTTGTGACGGGCAGCAATGCAAAATTGATTGATGAGTTTAAGAGTGAAATGATGCGGGCTTTTGAAATGACTGATCTGGGATTAATGGCTTATTTCTTAGGTATGGAAGTCAAGCAAGGACAAGATGAAATCTTCATCTGTTAGAAAAAGTATGCCAAGGAGATATTGAAGAAGTTCAAAATAGAGGATTGCAATGAAGTCAATACCCCCATGAATCGTAAAGAAAGGCTAAGTAAAGATGATGGAGCGGACAAAGTGGATGAGACAGAATTTAGATGCTTAATCGAATGTCTAATGTACCTCACTGCCACAAGACTTGATATCTTGTATGCTATAAGTGTATTATCTAGATTTATGCAATGTGCAAGTGAGATACATCTAAGGGCAGTAAAAGAGTCGTAAGATATGTTAGAGGAACTAGCGACCATGGAGTCAAATTTAAGAAAAATACAGCTTTAAAATTGGAAGGTCACTCAGACAGTGATTGGGGTGGCTTAGTTAATGATATGAAGAGTAGCTCTTGTTTTAGCTTTGGATCAAGTATTTTCTCTTGGTGCTCAAAAAAGCAAGAAATTGTAGCTCAGTCCACTGCCGAATCAAAGATTATAGCATCAACTGCAGCAGTGAATCAAGTTTTGTGGTTAATGAAGATTCTAGTCGATCTGAATATGGGACAAACCAAGAGTACAAAAGTGTTTGTCTACAACCAAGCTGCTATAGCAATCTCACACAATCTTGTATTTCATAGAAAAACAAAGCACTTTAACATCAAGCTATTCTTTTTGAGGGAAGTGCAGAAAAATGGATATACAACTCTAATCTATTGCAAGTCAGAAGATCAATTGGCATATTTATTTACTAAACCACTGCCAGCCAACAAATTTGAGTTATTAAGAGAAAGAATTGGTGTTTGCAGTCTCTAAAGCAAGGAGTGTTAGAAGTTATGCTTAGGACTGCCACCCACGTTTTATGTTTTATTTAGCTACTTTGAATGTTTCAAAACATTATCTCCAAGTTTTTAGGATGTAGTTAGCCAGCACGTTATTTCCAGTTTGTTAAGTTGTAGCTTATTTATAACCTTTATTAGTTGTGTTTATAATATGAGAGTTTGTGCTTTTCTTCTACTTTGATTCTCTAAAAATTAAGAGATTGTATGATCAATACGTGCAAGGACAGAAACTTTCACATAGTAAGGTCTTAACAAATTTCAGACACCCATCTGTGGAGGCCAGTGACTACAAACTAGAGAATTGTGATGGTGGAGAAGAGCATATGCCTTGTGCATCAGCATTAGAGAAATTTCAAGCATTTCTAGTTCCATGGATTTAAGGCTTGAGCATTTCACTAGGCAGCGAAGCAAAGGCCGAGAAGATGTTGATGATCGTATGATGGATTCTTCTGGGATGTTTAATACTCGGTTGGACTCATCAATGTTGGAGTCCCACCGTGAAGAACTACAAGTCAGTGATAAAGATAGTAAAGATAAGATGGTCAGACAATTGGGAACGTTAATGACAAATAGTTTCATTGTCGAGAGCTTGCCTGAGCCTGTAAACTTACCTTCTGTTCCAGTTGCTGAATCTAAATTTATTGGTGATCTCATGGCAGAATTACAAGGTGTACTAGCCAAAAAATCAAATCAATTAAGTGACACTGGAAACAAATTGAGAGTTGCTATGGGGGAGACTGCTGTTCTCAATAGGGAGCTGGAAATGAGTCGAAAGCTCCTTGATGAATCTTAGGTCATTTTTATGAAATATATTTTCTTTACGTATTTCCTTCTGTGGTCAAGATATGTATTATCTCGTAATATTATGATCTTATCATAATTAGATGTTTTAGATTAGATAGCAATATCTTAGAAATATACATTATCCTAGGATTATATTCTATATCTTTACAGATCCTCTAGCCTATTATGTAAATCCTATTCGTGAATGTATGTACTGCAGTCTCTCAGTAATAGATATAGAGCAAATTAACTTTGATTCACATGGTATCAGAGCCACGTAAAGGAGAGAGTGAAACCAAGGAGACAACCCCGGTAAGTCAAGAAATGACTTCCATGTTGGACAATTTTGTCCTTTCCTATAAAGGTGGACAACTATTAATTGCATTTTTTTTATTTTTCAATAAATTATTGGTTAAGTTACGTAATTTGATCCAGATAAAGACAATAAAATGACCTAATAAATGATCTAAATCAATGAGTCAAAATTCAGGTAGAAAATGGATCTCAATTAATGTAGATGAGACTTATATCGGCCTTGTGATGAAAAAGCTCGATATGGAAGCTATATAAAGGTTAAGGTCTCCGTCTATACACATGGCACACCGAATGGAGGACACGTGGTGGCATGTGAGTTGCACGCGCCGTACAGTAGGCATGCATCTGCGCGTGGGCAGAGCGTGACGTGCGTGCAGCTCACACGCAGCTTAACGCCAGGCGCACTAACGTGGGTACGTCACGTTGACGTCAACCATATGGATGCTACAGTAATTTTAAAAAAACACAAAAACTTCAGATTTCCCGTAAGGGTGCCTCAGGATGTTTTGGGTCAGTTTCGGGGTTCGAAAAATTTTGTAAAGTAAGTTTTCTATTTTTCTGGATTTATTACATTAGTAATAGATTAAAGTTTAAATTCAGAAAAAGGAATTAAAGTATTATGAATCCGATTTCAAGTGAATTTTCTTGCTTCAAATATCGTATGAAGGAGATACATGAGGTTCTTGTGTCTCGAGTCTCATGTTTGGTATTCGGGATTGCATGATAGTCGATCCAAAAAGGAATTAAGACATTCTGAAGCCATTTTTAAGTAAATTGTTGTGCTACGAACTTACAATAAGGGAGATACATGAGGTTCTTGTATCTCGGGAGGTCGGTTTAGTATTTGATGATGCATGATAGTCACTCTACTGAGATTTTTCTTTTACGAAAGTCTTAAATGAAGTTTTCTGAGAATGTCTTCAGCATGAGTGTGTGACAATGAGATTGTACATTTGGTTTTTTGCATTTTTTGATGTAACATTGTCACATACCATATACCCATAAAGAATGTGAGGATAACATAAAGAAGTATCCCTTGTGTTTGCAGACTTTTTGAGTGCTGATGAGGATGTAGTCACTACAGTGGCCTTTCGAGTTATTTTGAATTGTCCTACTTACATGTTAGGGGATGTCTCTGGTCTTATGCTTGGTTATTCTGCCCATAGGTGTTGGCCTTATATGATATTTTAAGATGTGCATAAAGGCATTGGATAGAGAAAAGTCATTGCTAGAATGATCTATTCATCCACAGGTGGTAATGTCATGAGAGTTGATGATTTGTACTTTGATCACTTTTATGTGTGGAGGTCTAATTGCATATATTATGTATTCAACTCACGAGTATTTCATAATATGTGTAACCGGATTTTCAGTAAAGATACTATTTAATGGATTTGAGTATCACTGTTGTCTTACATTTGTACTGATTTAAAGATTATCATTTTAAAGTTACCTTTTCAGTCAACAAAATTAGTGTCACTATTGAAACCCTAATCGGTTTCAATATAAAGAAGTGGGCAGAAGATGTATTAAATGTTATGGAGATAGCTGTGGTTGATATGACCATACGAATGGATAGGCCATCTCCACTTACATCCATAAGCTTGAAAACTCATAAAGTAGCCTATGAAACCTGGGATTGGTCTAACAGATTATATTTGATGACCATTAAAAGATCCATACCTAACCATCTGTCAAGTGGAATCCGAACACAAACATAGCAAAGGAGTTTCTTGATAATGCCTCCCAGAGGCACATAGTCTCACCTGATGTTGAGACAAGTGCCTTGACGAAAGAATTATTCTCCATGAAGTATACAGGAGAAAAGGGGAGTAATTGAGAACATAGCGAGAATAATTCATCTTCACAGTAGATTAAAGATGTTGGGACTTCAATGCTTTGATAGTCCATTGCGTTGCTGAGGAGGAGAAACTCAAGTTTGCTACTCCTACAACCCTTGAAGCAGCTTAAGGGAAGACAAAGATGAAGCCTGCTAAGTTCGAAGGTAGAAAGTTTAAATCTTCTCCACATACTGATGTTAGTCAAACCAGTACTGATAAAGGTCCTAGAGACATAAAGAAACCAGTAGTATGAGGTTTAAAAGGAAAGACTGTGATCATCAGGTTACTCTTTGGTTTGTCAATTTATGAATCTAATTTGCGATAATCGTATTAAGTACTTGGTGGCTATTTAGTGGAACATCAGATTAAGGTGCTTCCACAATGCAATGGTTCATATCCAAGATAAAGCCAAATAAAGGGAAGGAGAAACTGATAGTTCACAGCAATAAAAGTGGAAGTAATATCTATAGGGGATGTTTGTACTGAACTTTGTTGTGAGGTTCATTTGGTTTTTACACGACATATTTTGTATGTGATCTTTTGATCAATTTTGGACAAAGAAGGTTGACGTTTTGCATTTAATACTTATGTTGTACAGTTGTTGTTTAATGCAAAACATAATGATACAACTTTCTTGTCATATGGTTTGTATAAAATGTGTATTATCCCAAATTAGATAAATGCTTCTTCGTATCTTGCTAAACAAGTTATGAAATGAAGGACCCTGATGAATGAGAAGTCATAC
>JANIHZ010000008.1:502337-514123 GCA_027478365.1 Erythroxylum rufum
AGATACTTCGCGACCGCGACTTCTCAAGCTCTTCCTCCCCTTTCCTTTTTTCCATCCGAAATTCACACTTGACTAACTCTTTGCACACACATCCAACATTTACAAATGATAGCTCGTTGGAAAGCTCATGAAAAGCTCTACAAGTTTTATGAAATACACAAAAATCAAATTCACCTTCTAAGGGTGTCAAAAACCCACTCAAAGTCACTGCCTGTATACAATTGCCCAATTCAGTGCAGCATTTTGTAAAATCCACAACTCCCCATTCTCTTGGCCAAAAATTACAAATTTTATGTCCAAGGAAGGATCAACACATGTCCTACAACTTTCCTGAACAACAAAAAGTCGAATTCAATTGCTAAATGGGTCAGAAAATTCAATGAATGATGCTGCCCCTACATTTGACCTGAACAGTACACCAATGTTCTACAAATCATAACTCCTTGCTCCAATGTCAAAAAATTGTATATTTGATACCCCTGGAAAGTTCAAACAAAATACTACACTTCTAAAGAAGGGCTTACAGCCAAATTCCATCACTAACTAACTCAAAACTGTCATACATGTGGCTGTTGCCAAATTCCATCACTAACTAACTCAAAACTGTCATACATGTGGCTGTTTTGATCATTCGTCAATGACCTAACTTAGGTTCAGTTTTTGCAAATTCCCAACTCTCAATTCTGACTTCCAAAATTAACAAGCTATCTCTCATTTTCAAGATATTTTCTTCCTCTACAGCTCTCCAGAAGATCACTTGGGCCAATTCAACTCACAGAAATCTCTAATTTGACTCCCAAGCAGAATACTCTCAAAACCTACACTTAGGGTTAGGTTTCAACAAAATGTACCTAACCAGCCAATATTCAACAAGTCATAACTCACAATATACACATCGAAAAATTGAAAAATTAGTGGCAATGGAAAGATAACATGATAGGCTTCAACTCTCAGTAAGACCATTTTCTCCAATTCACCCTAAGTCAATCCAGGAAATGCACCAAAGTTTCAGGTCACCTAACTCGGGTACTGTTCACACAGCCCCTCACATTTTCAGTTCAAAATTCAACACTCTTCCAAGCAAAATTTTACAACACCTATTTCACAAGAAGTTGTAGCCAAACAACTAAAGTTTCATCTGGTCTAAACCTCACCTCATTTTCTTGACCACACAAATAGTTATAGTAAAAAAAGTGGAACATGATCAACTTACAATTTCCAGCTTTACTACTAAACCTATAGTCTATCACTTCCAACGCCAATTACACATCAATAAGCTTCCAAAGGATACAAGAATTCAACCAATAGGTCATCAAGACCTTCACCTAAGCACCTAGCCTTAGCAATGGCAGCATACATGCAATTGGTTTTCCTAAAATTTTCCATCAATCTAACCTTACAAAACTCAAACCAATGCACTCAACATCAACAAGCCATGAATTTAGACCCAAATGACCAAGCCATGCTTTATGAAATTAATGTACAATACCTCATAATTCATGCACAACCAGTCACAATTAAGGGACAATAACTTCCAATTAATGCATCAAACTAGTAATGAAAGAACATAGCATTAAGTTCTTACCTAACAAGCTTTAACTCCTCACTTCTCCAACTACTCTACTTCCTCCACTTCTCCATACCATATACGGTTCTCATCATGTAAGAAGGTAGAAGTTTTAAGTTTGTACACATGTAAGGAAACCACTCAAGGTTGGAGGAAAAACAACAAGTAAACCAAAGGAAATTGAGAGAAAATCGATGAAGAGACCAAAGAGAAGGGTTTTCGGATAGAGAATAAGATAAGTAAGTAAACTCATATATTCCCTTCATCTATTGGAATAACCGAGAATACACCCAAGCATTTAATGAAATTGATAGGTGTCACCAATACACTTGTTCACTTTAAAGGGATAAAGACAAAAATAACATTTAATAAGAGTAAACCCTAATAAAGTGGATCTTGGGCCCATTCAAGTCCAATGGTCCTAATTCCATGTTCAAATTAATGGACCCAATATTGCAGTACCATTTGACAGCAATTTTCGGTACCGAAAATCAGTCGGTTTGCCACTTGGCGATTTTTCCAGTTCGGAAAATTTTCCTGGAAAATTCCTAAAATTCCCTTACACACAAAAACTCACTCTAATAAATTTTTCAAACACAAATCCCACATTATTCACAACAGAATTTCATTTAGGCCTAATTACCGGGAAATGTCATGAATGCATGTACAGTTATTTTTCATGTGCAAAATTTCAACTTTTCACAATACCAGTATGCATGAAAATTCCTAATTAGTCCCAGTCACTCCCATCCTTTTCCAATTTACTATTCTACCCTTCCCGTCGGGGGTGAGATGTTACAATAAAGGAGTTGATATGAAAAGGTGACATTAAGGTTTGGAGTATTTAAAGACTGAGGAAAAGTTAGTCGATCCTTTAACTAAAGGACTTCACCTACTTATGTTTGAAATACAAATATACAATATGGATGTTTTGAAGTCCTTAAACACTATTAGTTAGAGAATCGTTATGTTTGCTCCATGTATATTTATACATCTGATATATTATAACAGTATGATGGTTCATCAATAAAAATGGTCATCGTTTAGCCTCAGCAATACATATTATCATACATTGCCACAATACGTATAAAATTCTTAAGATTTGTGTCAATCTTAAGCATTTAAAAGTTACTGGGCATATGTATAGATTGACCTTGAGCCTACGTCATGAAGACACGTACAGTTTTTGTACAGATGTCCATAAAGTTTGACATGACATAGGGGGATGTAAGTTTTAATCTCATAAAGGTTCTCTAATACAGTTTAGCATTCAGTTGGACAACATAAAGGTTTCCTCTGATGCAGTTTAGCATTTGGTGAGAGGAAACAAGTTTTTTCTAATGTTGTTTAGCATTCGATAAGAGAAAGCAAGAATTCTCTAATGCCCTTTAGCATATGTGGTTTAGCATAAAGTTGGAGAAATCGAGAACTACAAACAAATATGATATAATTTATATTATACATGTATCATCATAGTTTGCCACACTCTATTTTCTAATTCATGTTAGTGAGGTATTAGGTATACGTGATTGAATTGGATCTGTATTGCACATGATATATGCATTTGATAGTATTGAAAGCCTTGCAGGACGAAATGATAGACTTTTGTTATCTTTAAATCAAATGTTTTGTTTTTAAACTTAGTAGACTAATACAGTAGCGCAGCTTAACTAAGTTTTTAAACCTTTTTTTAACTTGAGTCAATACTGCAATTAAGTATTGTCCAAGGGGGAGAATGTTAGATAATTTTGACTTTTCGCATAAAGTTCGACAACATTTCATTGCATTTTTCAGTTTTTCAAAAACTTATAGGTTAAGTTACGAAATTTGGTCTGAAAAAAGATAATAAAGTGGCCTAAAAAATTATCTAAATCAATTGGTCAAAGTCCAAGTGAAAAATAGATCCCGATTAGTGTGAACAGGACTCATATCAAGCCTATGAGAGGAAATCAAGCCTATGAGAAGAAAGCCTAATATAAAAATTATATATAAAGGTTATGATATATAACCTTTATATAAAAAAAATAACCCATTGAAATCAGAAAGAAAAAGAGGAATATCTCTTGAAAAATAAACGAAGAGTTCAATCCAATTTCTTTTTAAAAAGGGGGCTATTTGTGTCGAGTTCTCATGAGTATATATAGGTTTTATTTAATTGTGTAGAAATTCAAAAAAAAGTTGATTTAATAAATAAGAATGTATATTTACTAATAAAATGATATTTCTAATGCTTTCATTATATATGAAGGATGAAATAAAAGAATTTTGTAAATCAATCTTTAAATTTTAATCAAAATAAAATGATTTTATTAATCAATATTAACGTTATGAACTAGTTTTTTAAGATAAATAAAAGGAAATTATTAAGAAGAATGAAATTAAGTTGGACACAAAATCAATGGCAATAAGTAATAGGAGTAGTAGTAGGAATATAATTTTGTAAAATTGTTTGAGAAAATCCTATTAAAAACAATACGGAGCAGTGCATTATTGATCTTAAATATTTAATTGACACATATTTAGGATGACAATAGGTCACTCATAAGTCTAAATTCAAGTATTTTTAATGAGTCAGCCCATGAGTTTAGACACAGACTCAAGTTTGCCTGAGGTCAAATTCTTCTAAGCAAAATGTTATGAGCTTAGGCCTAAGTCCAAACCGGCCAAGGTCTAATTCTTTTAAACAAAATGATGTACAGTTAAGATTAAACTTGATAAAAAAATGTTATTTTATACTTATAATTTTAAAAAAATTATGTTTACATCAACGTTCCTTCAATATTTGCACAACTTAATTTTGTGTGTACTATTAAATTTCTATATTGTATAATCAAAATTTTAATTAATATAACCACAGGTTATCATTATATTGTTTAGTCGGACATACAACGATAAATAAATACGTAAGAACTTTCCTAGACCGAACTATTGAGTATAGCCTAAGACGCAACCTGAAAACCCCCAATTCCCATAAAGATTTCCTTTTTTGTTGTTCTTTGGCCCTTTACGCGTAACTGTGTAAGTTGGCGTCAAGCTATATGGGTATGCGTCTTTTTTTGAGCTTTATTAAGATTATGGTGTTCTTGTTTTGGATATTATCTGTATTTACTTGTCAAGTTCTTGATTGGATTTGTCTGTTACGTGGAATCTTTCGCATTTAGTCGTTTGGTCTGTTCGTTAGACCAGAAAGTTTGTTGCTTTTTTTTATTTTCTTTTTCCGTCCGTTATAGTGTCTAGGTCGTGACTGTATTATACCATTGGAGCAATCTTCGCAATGTTACTGAGGAAGAAGTTTTTAACAATATTTCTTGTTACCATCCTGTCAAAATAACAAGCTTGGATTGATAAATTAGAATAGGGATTCGTGTTAACTTGACAATCTGATCGCAGGAATCCTATCACAGTGGATTGCGATTCTAGTGAGTGCAATATCAAAATGGAAGCCTCGTCGCTTTATTTGTCTAAAGCGAGCCGAGAATTGCAGAGAAGCAATTAAGCATTGCATAAGACCCAAGAATGACTCAAATCCCATCCTAAGAAGGCCACTTACTGTTTCATTACAGTTAGGAGTTGACATTACCAATATCTCATTTCAGAACCACCCTCCAGGGGGTGTGGAGAAAGAAACTCGCCTCATGCACCTTTCAGATTGTAGTATTCAACAAGCCCAACCTGAGACAGATTTAGAAGAAATAGGGCTTAAATTTTTAACATTCCAATCTCAGGATGTTGTAGAACCATCTGCTGATGTTCCTCTACGTTCTACAGTTGAAAGCCAGCCTGTAGATAGCGAGAAACTAACTGCTAGTGATGTTGTACAGCGACGATTTCAAAGTGAAAACAAGCACGATTCAGACACTAAAAGTACTTCAGAACTTTCACATGGCATGAGTGCTCCTTTCCCAGATAAAATTCGTATCAGGGTATCCGAAAATGAATCAGGAGGAGGCAATGTGAGAATCACTGATGAACAGAGTTGTACTAAACCACAGACAGGTATCAATTCAATCAGGGGCAGAACATTCTATCTTTCACTTATGGCGTTCATGCGTTAGAGGCACCAGTCTCAGTTGCCTTTCACTTGTGACATTGACATTGAGACTGTCCATTTTATATGCAGGTGAACCAAGTCAAACTCAACATATTATGCCCGCCAAGAGCAACAAAATTTCTTCAGACACAATTACCAGGAGTAGAGACCAGAATGCTCCAGCTCAAGAAGACTATGCAAAAGCTGTCACTACGAAACAAAGGGAAACTCCACCACCTTCCGATCATGATAAGAAGAAACAGAAAGAGAAGAAATGTTCAAAAGAAAGAATGGATTCAAAGAGATCAAAAGATTCGACCACATTACCTTCAAGAATGACATCATCAGAACAACAGGAGTCTCCGATAATGTCATCATCAACTTTAGAATCTCGACGGCATCATATTAAGTGGGTTGGTATGTCTCAAAAAGAATTTTATTTTTGGTCCCAAGTTTTCCTGTTACTTTGATATGCTTCTTCCCATATATTATTTTTAATTCCTTTGCTTCGGACCTTTTTCTTTAATTAAGATTATGTGAAAATGAGAGGGGCTCAACTCCAGTCAACGGGTTTGCAGCCTCTCATGTTCATTTCAAATATGGAAGACGGTGTTTGATTATCTTTCCAGAGAAAAAGCCCCACCTCAGTTATTAAGTCATCAATGTCTCAGCAGAGAAAATGGGCTGACGCCGAATGCTGCTGGAGGCATAATTTGAAGGATATATAATCAGTGGTTCATTAATCTTAAAAAGTTTATTTTATCGTTTGGCAGGATTTGATACTGCACCCCGCGAGGAACTTGGAGAAAGGTGTTTCTTCTGTGCGGAGGACCTTGTAATGTCGCCTGTACCAGATGAGTTCGGGTTGGAATTTCATAATTTCCCAGACGTAGCTGTCCTTTCTTGCAAGCATGCTTTCCATACGCAGTGCTTGCAGTTTTTCGTGTCTGAAGAGCAGATGATAGATCCCCAATGTGTACTGTGTTTAAGTTAATTACAATACTTGGAAATAGAATGCTCGTACTTCAGATCTAGACTTGTAAAACCCTTTTGCTTTGGCATAAAAATCTTTCTTTTTTTCATCACATCGTCAAAAGAGATCGAAAAAGTGCATTTGCTCTTGCCGCTAACTTAGTTTTCAGGAGAATTTGCGAACAGAAAAATTGGGCGACATCATTTACCTTATTTTGATTACTAAAGGGCAATAAAAAAGGTATAACCGTTTGGGAGACCCGAGAGCTATTTTGCTAGGAAGAGCAAAACCAGATTCCATAATTAGCAAAGATTATTCCCAATTAGCAACACCAGATTTTTTTAAACACCAATAATCATGCTAGGACACCTATCTTTGTATTTTACAGTGGAGAATTGGGGGATTCTTCATCAAAACAAATTTCTGAATCCCTATGCTCCCTAAAACAATACTTGAGACACTACATATGTAACAATATCTAGAACAGAAGTAAAGCCTCCTTTCACAACGAAGCAGGAGATTCACTATCTAGTTGCGAAAAATGCATCTTGATATTGCGAAACAATGAAAAGCACTATCTACCTTGACTATCACCACCTTCTTCCGAAATGTTAAATAAGAACTTCGGAAGAGATGCAATTCGAGGGAGTTGAAGCAGCAAATCCCCAAATGAGTCTTTCCTCGACATGCCTGGCGCCTGCTTGCCACCAGAAACTTCCTTCGTACTTCCTTCAGGTTTTTCATGCAATGACTCATTTGTATCGTTCTGTTGAATCTCCTTCCCATGGTCAGATTCCTCAACACAACTTTCATCATTAGGCTGCAAGTTCTGGTTTGATGCTGGGTCCTTCTGCAAAAGACAGTAGAGAGAATTGACCCTCGCCATGAGCCTTTTCTCATCAGATGCTGTCGCTTGCTGAGTGTCACTAAGAAGGTACTGAGCAATATCCTCTATAATTTCCTGGCATTCTGATCCATCAGCAGAAAAGGACGGATTTCCAGATGTCATCTGTTCTGAAATACAATTTCCAATGTGATTCATAAAATCACTCATAGACATAGATGGGTGCAGCCCTGGCACTTTGATCTGATCCCAATCCCTTGGGCCTCTTGAATCAACAGATTCACAATTTCCACTTCCTTCAATTGCCCGGGTGTCCATCACTAATACGTGAGGTGATTCAGCAATCAATTAGGACCATGAGGTAAGACATGCAATGCCGGACATAGCTTAATAAAAACACTTAAAAGTAACTTTCAAAAATGTAGAAAAAATCATTGTACAGGGAATTTATAGAAGAAACACAAGGAAGAATACGTAGAAGCTAGGAAATAATTAAAATGAACATGTGCATAACTATTGATGCGAGAGTGATGAACTAGGACTAAATCTAAAAAATGATAGTGCCAAAGTTAAAGAAAGTAATATATCCCATGAATTTTGTCCAACTGATCTTTGATGAGGAAGAAATCATTCTCCAAACATATCAAGATTTTCATGACAAATCTAAAAAGGAAGCCTTAATAGCAATCCAACACACCTGAGCTAGGAGAAGGAGCTTCTCGAGATGCAAGCTCTAATGTTGCACTAGTAAGATCCCCCATCTCATTTTCCAAGGATGATGAGTGAGCTCCAGATGGTGATGGCAAACCTTGGACGCCCAAAATAGAGGTTCCTATACCAGTCTCAACTATATTTTTTGATTCATCAGGACCCTCAAATATAGAAGGTTGCTGATCAAAATATGGTGAATCCAATACTTTCTCTGGCTGTCTACTTAAGAAGTTCAATCGCATGTCACACTGGATGAGCTTTTCAAAATGCTTGTTTAGCAACCCTTGCTGACACTGCAGAAAATGATGCCTGCTCCATTCCATAATATCACTTCAGAGCAATTTTTAGATTGGTTAACTATTTATGTACTTATTGACTAAAACAATTGCATTTTTTAACCAAGTCCCTGATGGTAGAATGGAAACATGTACACAGGTATTCTTCTACTTTAACCCATATAGAAGAAAAGAAATTCTAAAAGAACTAAAATTTCTGCCAGAATTCCAACATAAACTAAAGACCAACACTTAACAATTAAAGCTGAGAATTGTATAATAATTAATAATATGACCTGTGTATGCTCGCCTGACCATTTGTAAAATCTGCCGTGGCTTGCCACAAGGTATGCTTTCGGGGCTGTGGATTAGTCTCCTTGAAAAAAAGAGGTTGTCGAGCAAGCTGCATTGCACAAGAAATCGTTTATTCAGGCTCATAAGCAAAGGCAAAACCAGCTAAGATTAAAAAAAAAACAAACAAACAAACTCAAACTCAAACTCGCACAAAAGAATTGCAGGTCAATGCTTTACCACAACATCTAATGTCCCAGGTCCATCATCAGGGCAGTTTGCCTTCAAACCCATAATATCTGACCACTGGATTTCTATCTTACTCTTAAGGCCACCTTCAAGAATTTCCCAAACCAGTTTATGCTTTGCAAAGTAACACTTTGCCACCAGATCACCATCATTCCTTGCCTTACACTGACAAACAAAATAAAGTATTGGTAACGTCATTTCAAGTAACCACAGCAAGATTAAAAATAAAATAAAATAAAACACCATAACACACGTACCTCCCAGCTCCCAATCCTTAAAATCGATGCAGGAAAATTAGAAGCCTTAAGCTTGTCAGTGGTACCAGAAGCAGCAATATTTTTACTCTCTTTCTTAGATATCAACTCATGATTTTCATTCAGCTTAGCTCCAACTGTTGAGACACTTCCTTGACCTTGCGAGAGCCTCATCTGGATCAAATCCAGAAGCGAGGGACTCTTCCTCAGCCGCAACCCAAGTGGGCTCGGCTCATCAAGAGGATTACATTGCGATTGCTGAACAGCAAATGCATTAGCACCGGCACCCCACTGCTAGATTGCCCCAAATGTAAATTGAGGAAAAAAGATCGAATCTTTCTAGTAAAATATTCATACCCCTCTTATCATGAACAATAACAGAGTTTCCATAAAAAAACAAAAAGATCATTTTCTAGAAAAACTCAACAAATCCACCACATATCGAACAAAAAAACTGAACCTAAACGATTAGCACAAAAGCTGAAAACGAGAGATCAATCAATCTGTTTCTTTGTAATTTCTTTTGCATCAATAAAACGAAATGTAATAAGGAAAAAAGAAATTTACCTGTTGAAGACCCTGCAAAGTCGTTTTGGATCGCTTATTGAGAGGCTCGTGCTCTTCCTCCAAGAGATCCTCCATGATCTCAAGCTTGACGGGCAATTTGTTTCCATTTGACGACTCGTGCTCGGACCCTATATTCCCCGATTTCATCGTCAACTGAACCATAAATCCGATCTCCACACAAGCTCCAACACGAAGAGAAAGCACCAGTAACTGTATTATTAGATTTCCTCGAGAAATCACAAGGAAAGATCAAATTACGATTGCAGATTAACTGAGAACGAGAAAATCTCGGGAGATGATTTCTTCGAAAACCCTAGAAATGTATAGAGAGATAAGGTTAGAGAGAGACAAAAAAGCGCCGGCCTAATGGTGTCACTCACGTGAAATACATTCGTAGACCCGCGTTTTAGAGCGACTCGCACGAGTCGTTTTGACCTCGTCAAACACAAAATTACGGAAATGGTTCTCTCACTCTGACCAAGGGCGGAGGACATTTTCGTCTTTTACTTTGTGACAAGATATAGAACACGTGCTGGAATACACGTAATAGTATTTAGCGGATATATGTGGGGCCCAGTGATTCCATACTCAACTGACGGCGGTGGTTGGTTCGGTTCGAAAAGTGGTGCAAGATCCTGGGCTTAAGATCCTGAGGTTCCTTGACACGAATACTCGTGTGATGCATTCCTTTTTGGTCTGATTAACAAAAGTAAGGCCTAATTACCGGTAATAACTAATATGTACCATGTTTTTCGGTGCTTATTAGGTATATATATAATTTAATATTAAAGTAGAAGATATAAAAAGAAATTTTAGAAAATCTATTTTACTTTTAAATTTTTTATTTTTATTTTTAAAATTTTTTAAACTACAAATAAAAATTGATAATAAAATATGAATCTTATATATGAACTAATCAAAATTTACTGTTATAATAATCTAATTCATTGCTTAAATTTAGCCTAAATTAATAATTTAATTATAATAAATTATTAGTCTAAGTTTGATAAATTACTCTGTTAAACATTTTTTTTACCTTGTAAATTTGTTGCTAATTATAAGGTGATTAGTTGAGTTATCATAATTTATATATGGTTTTATAACGAATTTTATTTGAATCAATTATTTATTGATAATAAAAGATAATAGAGAGGATGAGTTTTATATTAGTGTAATTGATAAATCGACATACTGATAACTGAGGTAAAGTGAAAGAGACAATTGATAATTTGAGAGCTGTACGTTGTCGTGTTACGTTTTTGGTCTGTCGTTAGAACGAAGATGAGGTCAAGTGAGGAAACTATATTAATAAGACGTGAGTTGTTGGATAATCCGTCAATTCACATTCATTATTCACAGCTATTTATTTAGACATTGTCTTATTTAGCAACCCTTATCATAAGCAAAAAAATGGAAGCCAATGAACATTACATTTTTGGAATAAGTACATGTGATTGCTTAAAAAAAATGATATTTTAAAAATAACAATAAGTCAGGTATATATTTTTAAAATGGAATTTAAATTTTCAATTTTGGAATTTCATCATGTTGAAATAAAATACTAAATATTAAAGTTTTCCAAATATATTATTAGTAAATTACAAAAATAACCATAAATATAGAAAAGTATATAAATGAAACTTGGAGGATCAATATTAATAAAAAATAGAAAATCACATTTTATATTCGAAAAAATGAACAAGGAGAATCTTCAATTGATACTTTTAGATCCAAACTTGATATCATTCTTTTTAAAAATTTTATTATATTCACTATATCGTAATAAACTTGATTTATATGATTCCATTGTAATAATAAAAAAGATTATGATAACAATCTTATGCACTAGAAACGATGACTTTAACCCTAATAGGTGAAATTCAGTTTGAATATTTTAACCCTAAAATTTGATGTTGAAAAAAATTTGATTTTGAATTCAATTCAATTCAATTTAAATATTTAAATATAATTAAATGTAATATAAATTATTAATTTTAATATGTTACCGAATTAATTTCTCATAAT
>JANIHZ010000008.1:523516-535889 GCA_027478365.1 Erythroxylum rufum
TCTAATAAAATTTAACTCATAATTTGAATTATTTAATCTAAACCTTTTTAAGATCTATAATCATCTTTCATATTTTAAAGACGCTAACTTGATAGTTCAATGTCATTTAGTAACTCATTGTCATTATGAACTTTGGATCGTGGCACTCGTAGCTTATTATTACTTCAGGGGAACCTGCGCTTGCAGGGGGATTGCACAAAGATGCTGGGTTTTCAGGATTTAGGCTAAGATAGCCTAATCATCACAAGCGACAGACAGAGATCTGATCTGAGGCAGGGAAAATAGTTGGAAATTAAAATAAATGACAAATCAAAATTTTAAATATTAAAAGTAGTTCCTTTAAAATATTAGATTAAAAGGCAAAATAGAAATTGGCTATTTTGATTTTTGAGTGCAAATTGTTGGTTGCTGCTGGAAAGTGTACAAAATCCTTTTAAATTTTTGGCATGGCATGCCAAATTAATCTTACAAGTTCCATTATCTTTAAAATTTTGATTAATAAATGTTTGTTTAAAATTATGATTAATTGTTCAACTACATCAAATTATTTATAATTGAACATTTTAAAATCTATTTTCAAATGCTTTTAAAATTAAAAAGATATATAAAAAAAGGGACATAAAACGTGCAACATCCTCCATTCCTGGAAAGCAAAAAAACCTCACGGCAGATCTTTCCAATGTTTTTTACGCTAAAGACTTGAAGAAAGTGCGTCTACGTAGACACTAGACCATAAGCATACATCTTGTCTTGACCTGAAATGTTCTTGTTATGAGTTTACATTATATAATAAATATTGAATAGAATTGGAGAAATTAAATAAGATTGAAAAAGCTAATTTTACTTGTAAAAAAAGTAAAAAATTATAGAATATAATTCAACAAATCACCGATTTGTTTCATACGTCCTCGTTGGAAACTGTCAAGTTTCGCGAAACGTCTGATATCAAATACACGTACTCACTCAGTTTCCGGTGCAACAAGAGATTTGTACAAGTTTAAGTGATTGACGTGACAGAGATTAGAGATTAAGAACGTCTCCACTAAGGAAGGAGTGGAGGAACATAGTTTTGTTTTATTTTCTTTGTCTGCTTTTACTCTTACCAACTTGCATATATTTAGATTAGGATTTGTCTACTTGGTTGAAATTTTCTAAATTCTTGACAAATTTCCATTCCACACGTATAGATATTAATTGGTCTTTTGGAGCTTTCCATTAACTTTTTTGGTTACATATACACCTCCTTTGGACAACTTTAGACACTTGTCCTAACATCCAATTTTTAACCTCATTTTTGTTAATTATGAATGGTTATTAATACTCCAAATCAATATAATTATGAAATTCCAAAAGTCTCAAATTAATTGCACGGAAAAATAAAATTTAATTAAGATTCAAATAATTATGTTCATAAATTTTATTATACTCTTGTAAAAAGTAATTAATAATAAGTAATATTTATATCGATTACAATAAATGTAAGAAATGTTTCGTATAACCTTATCGTTCACTTTAAGGTGTGCTTATTTCACTTGAGATAATAATAATAATAGGAATTATAACGAATATAACAAAGAATAAAAATGGATGTGACTTCAGTTCTTCGTTATGGTGAGAGTATGGAGTATTGTCTCAGAAAGGATATAAAAATATTGTTCATCTAATCATAATATATTACTATTATTTTATTCTCATACTACCTAACTAAGCACTTTTTTAATTAATTAGCCTTAAGTACATGAGCAAAATGATATTAATTAACTGTTTGATTAAATAAAATGGTTTCTTATAAAATTTATCATTAAAATACCTTTAAAATGAGTAAAAAGGGTTTTTCATGGATGAAAAATGAAAATTATGTGCTTCCACAATATAATTAGAGATAATGGTTTGGATTTTGAAGGAAACAAACTTAAAAGAAAAGCAACAAAGTCATATGAATTTCCTTGTACACTCGGGAGATACAACTATGTACTGTGAACTTCGAATCAAACATATGCAAAAATCTAGTAAAAGAAAGAAAGCTAATTGCCTGAGACAAATTTCGAATTTCCAAATCAAGAAAAGACGGTGAGTAGGGACATGAATGAAGAAAGAGAGACGCATATACACGATTAGGTGTTTCAAGAGAAGAGAGTTGATGAAATGAGAGGCCTGAAATTGTTAGCCTAAACACTCTTTCTGGTCTTGGAGTGTGCTTGTGTACAAGAAAAGGGCTTGCATGCTTCACCTTATCCTATCCAACCCCCTCACAAGACACACTTCCTCTCTCTCTCTCTCGTTCCATCTTTCCTGTATTCTCCTTAACTCTTGTCCCAAAGTTTGTTTTCTCATAAATCCTGCACCTTGTATTTAATCAGTATACACATACTTCTTCTTTACAGTTCAATACCATGCCCTATATTGTGTCTCTCGTCCATTCCCATGTAAACTCCAGTTCCTTGTTCTGACACCCTCCTTGCTCTTTACTCTGTCTTTCCTAACCCAAGAAAAAGAAAAGCAAAGAACAGCTCAAACCATCTTCCTTTTTTGTTCTTTTCTAGTCTTTAGTGTCGGTTCCAATTCTTAACTTGCATACCTCCACTGTTCTATTTTGAGCTCCTGTGCTCTTTCCCGTATCTGTTTCTCATACCACAAAGATGTTTCCTTTTTCTTTGTCGGGATTGAAGTGGCCTCTCTCTCATTGGTTTTATTAGAATGCTAACAGAAACTTCTGCAGATTCTGGCGACTTTCTCTCCTGTTTTCGTTTCTGCATTTGGAGATAGAAGATTAAAAGTATTGCCGAGTGCAGTTTGTCTATAGCTTACACCAGCAGGCTTTTGATGCTCAATGGCTCCTAAAACTGGAAAGACTAAACCACATAAAGCCAAAGGAGATAAGAAGAAAAAAGAAGAGAAAGGTCCCTACTTGTCACTATCTTCTTCTTCTTGTTTACCTGCTATGCACTCTCATTGAATCGAAAAGAGTCAATATTTTTCTCATTGTAGTCCAAAAACTGAAGAATTCCAATTCAAACTCAGCTTCGTAGTAGTCTGTAGCTAACTGGGTCGTTTGGTTGATGAGTTCTTCTTAATCTTGAAGACTGAAAATGTATGGTTCATAAAACTTCATCTCCATTTCTCTTATCTTTTCTCTCCCTCTTCACAATTAGATGAGGCGGATCTTAATTCTTACATCTAACAATCATGTTTCCCGTATTGTCTGCTCTCGCACAAACATAAATTCATTGTGTTCGAACCTTAAAGTTCACGTGTTTTGGGCTAATAAAATTTCCTATCTAATATGCAGTTCCGCCTACCGTCGTTGAAATCACCGTCGAGACGCCGAATGATTCTCAAGTGACCCTCAAGGTATGTACCCACGTATAGCCCTTTATATCGCATTTTCAGTTAAATTGTTCGAGAGTAATTAAATAATATTAATGAACTGGTTAATTATTATTTTTATCTAATTGTATCAATTAACTTGCTTTCACTTTATTTCTGTTGACCATTTGTACGAGAAGGCCATCTCAACGGACAGGATCTTAGATGTGAGAAAGCTTTTAGGTGTTCATGTCGAGACATGCCATTTGACCAACTTCTCTTTATCTCACGAGGTAAACCCAATACTTTATATTATTTAAATTTGGATCCCTACATTTATCTCTTTTTTTATTATAACAATAATCGTTAATAATTACAAAAATTTAATCACAATTTTTTTTTCTTTAAAGTTTAATCTAACCCAAGTTGGGCCCTACCAAGCACTTCCCAGTTTGTCGCACTTGTCGTGAGAGTTGAGACCCCGTCTTTGCCGTTTGATTACGGAGAGTGCAGTGTTGGGTGAGTGGTCCCTTGAGTCGAACGGCCCTGATTTTGATTGTTGACTAATATTGTACGGTCTGATCAGTCAGGGCAGTTATACTATGCACTAACTTATGAGGTGGCAATTGGTGATCCCATGGGGAAGGGTTCAGTTTATCAAATCAAGGGATGTCTAATGTACAAAAATTTCGGCACCTTATAGGGCGTCGTTTTGAATTAGATGCTGACGTGTAATGTAACGGTCTAACGACCGCAGGTGCGAGGATCTAAGCTCAAAGATTCCGCAGATATAGTGTCTCTCAAACCTTGCCACCTCACTATCGTTGAAGGTATATCGATTCCCGCCAAATCTGACGGTCAGGATTTAATTTCAATTGTAGTAAAAAGTACTCTTTTTTTCTGGGTTGTTACCAGAGGAGTACACCGAAGAGCAAGCCGTGGCTCACGTCCGGCGACTCCTCGACATCGTCGCCTGCACCACCTCCTTCGGTCAGTCGAATCCGACAAGCCGCAAGGATTCCGGTTCCAAGGACGGACCCGCTGCCGTCGAGAGCTCCCTTTGTGCCGAGAACGACGGCGGCAACGATGTTAACCACAAGCCGAAATCGATCGATAAGAAGAGCAAAGCAGCGAAGGATGGAGCTGTTGATTCTTCGGAGAAGATGAATGAGGCGCCGGGTCAGGTTTCGATGTGTCCGCCGCCGCGGCTCGGACAGTTCTACGACTTCTTCTCGTTCTCGCACCTAACGCCGCCGGTTCAATGTCTGTTGCTTGTAGCATTCACGACGATATTATTTGTCTTGCCTATTTTTCCCTTACTTATCGGAAAATTGCCCTTTTTCGTTTCCTTTCTGATAACAGACATAAGGAGATCTACGCGTCCCTTTCTTGAAGATAAAACGGAAGACGATTTTTTCCAGATAGATGTGAGAATTTTCTCTTATATTTTTCCTTATTATTTCATTTTTATAGATATATGCATGTATATAAGGTGATTTAAATGAAGGAAATGTAAATACAGATCAGAGTTTGCAGTGGGAAGCCGACGACAATAGTGGCTTCAAGAAAAGGGTTTTACCCCGCTGGAAAACACCTTCTTCTCTGTCACTCTCTGGTTACTCTGCTTCAGCAAACTAGCAGAACTTTTGACTCTGTTAGTTCCAATTCCTTCTTAGTTAGTTTTAATCAGTTACAATGTTGCTCAAAGTGAGTACTTTCTGGAATTGGGTTTAGTTGTGTATTCTTCTTCTTGCAGGCGTACAAATCTCTCATGAAGGCATTCACAGAGCACAATAAGGTACGTTTCGCCTCCTCCCCTCTCTTTCACTCCATAACATATTTTATATTTGTATCCGAGGGTTAATGCTAAATTATATGGGTTGCTGGTGGTGCAGTTTGGAAACCTTCCTTATGGTTTTCGTGCGAATACTTGGGTTGTTCCTCCAGTTGTTGCTGATAACCCATCTGTTTTCCCACCACTTCCTGTGGAAGACGGAAACTGGGGAGGGAGTGGCGGCGGACAAGGAAGAGATGGCAATCATGATCAAAGGTCATGGTCGAACGAGTTTGCGATTCTGGCGGCAATGCCTAGTAAAACAGCAGAAGAGAGGCAAATTCGTGATAAGAAAGCCTTTCTTCTTCACAGCTTATTTGTTGACGTTTCTGTTCTAAAAGCTGTTGCCACAATCAAGCGTATCATTGAAGGCAGTCAGTATTCTTTGAATGATACTGCACAATCGGTTTCACATGAGGAAAGAATAGGGGACTTGATTGTTAAGGTGACTAGAGATGTTGCTGATGCAAGTAACAAAATGGATTGTAAAAATGACGGGAGCCAAGTTCTTGGATTGTCGCAGGAAGAACTTGGTCAGAGAAATTTACTTAAAGGCATAACTGCGGATGAAAGTGCTACAGTTCAAGTGAGTAAAGCCATTGTTTTCTATGATCATTATCTTTGACTGGAACAGGTGGCCTTAGTTGCTTCTTTTTTTCTTTTTGTAGGACACTCCTACTTTAGGCGTTGTGGTTATTAGACACTGTGGCTATACAGCAGTTGTTAAAGTTTCTGGTGAGGTTAACTGGGATGGGAAGCCTATTCCCCAGGACATTGACATCGATGACCAGCCTGAAGGAGGTGCCAATGCGTTGAATGTAAATAGGTCAGTCCATCTGTGAAGGTTGTGTACATTTGCTTATAGTTTATATGCATTACAACACAAGTGAAGAATTGTTGCGTATGTTCGAATTTACATTTCAGCTTGAGAATGCTACTGCACAAATCATCTAGTCCAGTCCATCGCATACAGAATGGAGATTCTGAAAATGCTAGATTGTTGGTGAGGCAGGTATTAGAAGCCAGTTTGCTTAAGTTGCAAGAAGAAACAAGGAAGCACATTAAGGCTATTAGATGGGAGCTAGGAGCATGTTGGGTTCAACATTTACAAAATCAGGCTTCAGGGAAAACTGAGTCGAAGAAGGCTGAGGAAGCAAAGCCTGAAGCTGCGGTAAAGGGTCTTGGCAAGCAGGGAGCATTGCTGAGGGAGATTAAGAAGAAAGTAGATGTCAGAAACAAAACTGAAGAGAGAAAAGATGCTTCTCCGGCTGACAATCTTGACGCAAACAAGAAAATGGACATCTCTAATCAGAAAGAGTTGGAGATGAAAGAAGAGGAAATGGCAATAATGTGGAGAACTCTCCTTCCTGAAGCAGCGTATTTGCGCCTTAAAGAATCAGAAACGGGCCTTCATCTCAAGGTTGGTAGTTTCCTGCTAAGCAGACCGCATATCTGCCAATTCTCTGAACTTACCTATCCCTGAGGAATTCATGGGTTGCACCTGTATATTTGTGCGCATATTTCTTTCTTCGTCTCCGGTGTAATTTAGTGATCCATATTTTGCTTGATTGGCATTTCATCTTGCAGTCACCTGATGAATTAATTGAAATGGTACATAAGTATTATGCTGACGTTGCTCTTCCAAAACTGGTAAGCTACTTAAAACTACAGAATGTTTGTCTTGAACTCCATCCATTGAACTTGATATATCTGTTTGCTGTGACATAAACTTGCAGGTAGCAGATTTTGGCTCACTTGAACTTTCACCTGTTGATGGAAGAACATTGACAGATTTTATGCATACCAGGGGTTTGCAGATGTGTTCCTTGGGACGTGTGGTAAATTCTTATAAGCTTTTTCCTACTTTCTATGCTTCAGAATTAGTGTTGATATCTTATTTGAGACACTTTCCCTAAAACCATTCCTGAGTGAATCTAACATGGTTTCTATGATATTCCTGTTAGATAATAAACTTGAATTATGATTTGTTAGAGTCCTAGTTAGAGTTATTAGTTAGAGTCATTGTTAAACTTGAAATATGATTGTTAGAGTCCTAGTTAGAGTGATTAGTTAGAGTTATTGTTTAAGTTAAATAGTAGTAGTTTAGTTTATCAAGAATTGGTTTTGTAATCCTATATTTATATGGGCATATTTTGTTTTATGTGATAGCAATTTACCTTATAATACAGAAGATTATTTGGCCTCTATTCCTCTGTTTCTTTTGCTTCTTCCGTATTTATTGTTGTCCAATAAAGTGGTATTAGAGCTAGAAATCAGTTTAGCCACTGCCAGAAGATATACAGAAGTGCCAGAAACTGTATTTTGAAGGTGTTCTATAGTAAAAACCAAGATGAATTGAATGTTACCGTTTCAATTTCCGAAACTTAACAAGGAGAATTATGACACCTGGTGTATCAAAATAAAAGCATTGCTAGGATCACAAGATGTATGGGATATTGTAGAAAAAGGCTTCAATCATCCGGAACGTGAAGAAGTATTAATAGTGGAAAAGGAAGCGCTACAGAAAGATTAAAAGAAGGATTAGCAAGCGCTCACTCTTATTCATATGTGCTTAGATGAAAATATGTTCAAAAAGGTGTCTACTACAACTACGGCAAGAGAAGCGTGGGAGATTTTACATAATTGTTTTAAAGGAAAAGATAAAATAATTAAAGTACGCCTGCAAACTTTGAGATGTGACTATAAAAATCTCAAGATGAAGGATTCTGAATCTATGGAAGAGTATTTTGGTAGTCTTGACTATTGTGAATCAATTAAAGAGATACGGAGAGCCGATGGAAGACGTTCGAGTGATTGAAAAAATTCTTCGGTCACTAATTTTAAAATTTGATTACATTGTGACCGCCATTGAAGAATCAAAGCTTTTGGATTCGATGTCTATAAATCACCTTTTGGGTTTGTTACAAGCCGATGAAGAGAAATTGAAGAAAAGAGAAGAACCGGATGCTCAAGAGTTGCACGCGAAGTTCAATTTAAATGAAAAAGAAGACAATCAACATCAAGGACATAGTAGAGGACAAGGAGGCAGAGGTTGTGGTCGAGGCTGGAATCTTGAAAATTGTGGAAGAGACAGAGGAGGCAGAAATAATTCGAATGACAATGAAGAGTCAGATTTTCAGCAACAATATCCAAGAAGACATAGTAGAGATGGATCGTTTCAACGAGGTCATGGTCAAAGATCCAATATACAATTTTACAATTGCGAAAGATTTGGTCACTATGCAGCGGAATGTAGATGGAGTTCAAATGAAGAAGAAAACGCAAATTGTGTTGAGGTTGAAGAAGATTATGGTGAAGCATCTGCCTTGTTATTAACGTGCAATGGTGACAAAGAAAGGAGTGAGGACTCTTGGTTTCTCGACTCAGGAGCCAGCAATCATATGATAAGTAATAAAGATTTATTTTATAGTCTTGATGAATCTGTTAAAGGTAATATTTCTTTTGGTGATAAAACTAAAGTTCCAATTAAAGCTAAAGGAGAAATTTTGATTAAATTGAAGAATGGAGATCTTCAGCTTATATCTCATATTTATCATGTTCCTACTTTGAACACAAATATATTTGAGTATTTGGCAACTTTTGGAGAAAGGCTATGAAATACAGATGAGAAAGAGTGGATTGGTTATGCGAAATCGAAAAGGAAGATTGATTGCAAAAGTGCCAATGTCGAAGAGCAAGATGTTCATACCGAAGATCAATAAAGATAGTCCTATATGTTTAAAAGCTACTACGAATGATTCGTCATGGTTGTGGCATCTTAGGCTGGGCCACTTGAATTTCAGTGGATTGGAGCTATTATATAAGAAAAGGATGGTACATGGCTTGCCTTTTATAAGTCATCTTGATCAAATTTGTGAAAGTTGTATGTATGGTAAGCAGTCTAGGAGGAGCTTTCCGAAGGAGTCTCTATCTCGAGCTACGCAACCACTCGAATTGGTGCACGTTGATATATGCGGTTCTATCGCACCAAGTTTATATGAAAAGAACAGGTACTTTTATTGTTTATTGATGATTATACTCGCAAGACTTGAGTTTATTTTTTGAAGGAAAAATCTGAAGCATTTGAAGTGTTTAAGAAATTTAAAGCTCGAGTTAAGAATAAAAGTGGTTATCTAATTAAAGTAATTCGAACTTATTGAAGAGGTGAATTTACGTCAAATAAATTTAATCAACTATGTGAGTATCTTAGTATTCAACATTCTTTGACGGTTCCTAGATCACCTTAGCAAAATAGAGTTGTGGAGCGTAAAAATAGAACTATTCTTGACATGGCTCATAGTATGCTGAAGAGTAAGAAAATGCCAAATGAGTTTTGGGCTGAAGTAGTAGCATGTGCTGTGTATTTGAATAATCGTAGTCCCACAAAGAGTCTAATGCAAATGACTCTACAAGAAGCATGGAATGGAAGGAGGCTAAGTATTTCGTACTTAAGAGTATTTGGAAGTATTGACTATGTGAATGTTCTTGATGAAACAAGAAGCAAGTTGGATGATAAGAGTCAGAAGTTCATATTTGTTGGCTATGTTGAAAATTCAAAAGAGTATAAATTTTACGATCTTTAGAATGAAAAAACAATCATTAGTAGAGATGTTGATTTTGATGAAGAAGGCTCGTTGGAGCGGAATGTACCACAGGATGAAAATTATGAATTTCTTCCTTTGGTTGATAAATTTTTTGATGCAGATAAGTCCCATAATCAAATTGTTACTTATTTTACACCGCAAACTCCTCCATGTAAAGTTCAAACAACTCAAACAATTATGTCTCCACGGAGCTCCTCCGAGAGGCCACATCGTATGCGGAGTTTAGAAGAAATATTTGAAGTAACAGAAGAAATCAATGATTCTACTATGTTTTGTTTGTTAGCAGATACGGAACCAATGACGTTTGAAGAAGCTATCAAAGGCGAAAGATGGAGATTTGTTATGGATGAAGAGATGAAAGCAATTAAAAAGAATGATACTTGGCGATTAATAGATCTTTCAAAAGGGAAGCAAACTGTAACAGTAAAGTGGATTTATAAAGTGAAGAAAAATTCAAAAAATTTCGGGTAACTCCAAAAAATTTCGAGCCGGTTCAATTACCCAAATTAGGTTATAAAAATACAAAATTTCGAGTTTTTTAAAAAAATTATCAAAAATAACAACTTCGGGTAATTCGGGTTGGGTAAGCTTGGGTAAGAAAAAATTTGGGTTCGGGCCGGGTAAGATGAAAAAAAATTCGGATAATTCAGGCCGGGCCCAACCAGTAAAATTTCGGCCCGAATTACCCGAATGCTCACCCCTACCTATATTTATATGGGCATATTTCATGTTTTATGTGACAGCAATTTACCTTATAATATAGAAGATTGTTTATCCTCTATTACTCTTTCATTTGCTTCTTCCGTATTTTTTGATGTCCGACAATTACAAACATCTTTCGTCTTTTCTGCCTAATTTATTCCTTTTATCTTTCTAGGTTGAATTGGCTGACAAGCTTCCTCATGTGCAATCTCTTTGCATACATGAGATGATAGCTCGAGCCTACAAACACATACTGCAGGCTGTAGTTGCAGCAACAGATAATGCTGCTGACTTGGCTGTGTCAATAGCGTCATGTCTGAGTATCCTGTTGGGGACACCTTCGGCTCAAAATGGGGATGCAGAGGCTATGAATGATGAGAAGCTAAAATGGAAATGGGTCGAGACATTTCTTCTCAAAAGGTTTGGATGGCAGTGGAAGCATGAAAGCCATGAAGATCTAAGAAAGTTTGCCATTCTTCGTGGGCTGTCCCACAAGGTTTGACTTCATCACGCTTTTGTAAGCCCTAAACGTATTTCCACATTAAGATTATAACATGTAATTTTTCAGGTTGGACTAGAGCTTCTTCCTCGGGACTATGAGATGGAAGGTGCTTCTCCGTTTCGGAAGTCTGATATCATTAGTATGGTCCCCGTCTACAAGGTAAGATCGCGATTACTCACGTAAACAATGAGGACTAGTAGTAGGAATTAATACTGCTCTGTTTATGGAAAAACTTGAGAAATTCTGCAGCATGTTGCGTGTTCATCCGCGGATGGACGTACATTGTTAGAGTCATCCAAAACTTCCCTGGATAAAGGCAAACTGGAGGATTCTGTCAACTATGGCACGAAAGTATGAGCCCCTTTTTACTTGTCTATTTCGTCTTCTTCTTTCCTGTAGTTATTCATTAGTTCTCTTCTATAAGTGAATAATTATTTGAAAATGTCTCAATCTATTTTGAAGGCACTCTCAAAACTGGTATCAGTCTGTGGTCCTTATCATAGAATGACTGCAGGTGCATACAGTCTTCTGGCTGTAGTGCTCTATCACACCGGAGATTTCAATCAGGTATGTCCTTTATGTTTATCGATGCTTCCAGATGACTGGAGAAGCTCAATACCATAGTACTCACCAAGAATTGTTCCTTAGTATATGATCTCTTTGTTCTTCACTTCATTCAGGCAACAATTTATCAGCAAAAAGCCCTGGATATTAATGAGAGAGAGCTTGGGCTTGATCATCCTGACACAATGAAAAGCTATGGAGATCTTGCCGTGTTTTACTACCGTCTTCAGCATACAGAATTAGCCCTGAAGTATGTTTCGTTAACTTATCTTCCCCGAAAATACTATCTATAGGGGTCCTCGTGATTATTCCTTGTTGTGTTCTAGGTATGTCAATCGTGCATTATATCTGTTACATTTAACATGCGGGCCATCGCATCCAAATACGGCTGCCACCTACATCAACGTAGCAATGATGGAAGAAGGATTAGGAAACGTCCATGTTGCTCTTAGATACCTCCATGAGGCTCTGAAATGTAATCAGAGACTACTTGGAGCTGACCATATACAGGCAACTCCTCCTCTCTCATCCACGTACACACACGCATATCACTTAATGGTGTAGCATGCATCGACCTGTAGCAGCTTCTATTCCTTTCATAATTTTGACACTTTTGTGGCTTATATAGACTGCCGCCAGCTACCATGCCATAGCTATCGCTCTCTCCTTGATGGAAGCTTACTCACTGAGTGTCCAGCATGAACAAACTACTCTTCAAATACTGCAGGCCAAACTTGGTTCTGAGGACCTGCGCACACAGGTAATGCAACTCTTTAACATTCAGCCCCCCACATTCTGCTTAAGTGACGAGATTTCCTACCCCAAATCTTTGTACATCCACCTTTCCAGGATGCTGCTGCT
>JANIHZ010000008.1:546142-556431 GCA_027478365.1 Erythroxylum rufum
TTTAATTCAAAATCATTTATCTTTAAATTTTATCTAATATATAATTATTATTCGTGATAAAAATATAACTATATTAACATTAACAATCAATCAAAATTTTGTTTTTATTTAAAAAAAATTAAAATTTGAAAACAAAAACTAAAACCTATAACAAAAATAAAAATACAGAAGTAATAAATTTAGTTTGTGTTCGGTTTTCTCTTCCTTCTTCGATTTCGGCTTTTGCTTTTCCGAATTACCTCAGTATTAAGATCTGATTAAGAATCTCCTTTTTTATTTTTTATTTTTGTGACCGTAGAATTGTGCTTAAGTTACAGAAATGGGCCATCTGTAACTTCAGTGCGGCAAATACTTCACTTTTGTGCAAGATTTCTGCCCTTTGAGGCTTTCAAGTCCAATTATCAATCCATTGGGCCTGTATTTACTCGTTTTGGAAAATTTATATATCATAAGCTCTTTCAAACCCTCCAAATTGATGCAAATTATACCGAGCCACAATGAACATTCAATTTCTTTATAATCAGGAATTTACAACATTACTCATCACGTGAATGTCAAGTAAACTCGCAATGTACATAATAATCCATTAATCACATATTTTGAGCAATCTATCAAATGAATTAACAATTTTAAATCAACTGAAGAATTTAGATCAATTTGATTAATAATGAAATTCAACATAATGCTTATTTTATGTTGTCTAAAACAATCTCTCTACTAATTAGAAGTAAAGTTGCGTACTACTAAATTTTTCTAAATTTTGTACTTCAACAAAATTTTTATTAAGTGTTGTCTTTTTTTAATAAAATCAACATTAACGCAAAAAAACAAACAAAGGCAGGGAAGACAAAGAAAACTAGCCCAAGCCAACAGGTTTATCCCGTACACCCAGAACCTAATAGCCTTTCGCCATCAACAATAACAGAAGCTGAACAATCTGAACTTAAAATTGAGACTAAATAAGAAGGACGATCAGTCCAGTGATGTAGGTTTGCATGTAATAAGGCTACTCTGACTAAAGCATGAGCTGCCTTATTGGCAATCCTACGCGTCCATTGAAAGGACAAGTGAAGGAAATGTCGCTTGAATGATAAACAATCAAGGGTCAAAATTCCAATCGCAGACTGATTTAGCTGAAGAGCTAATAATGATTGGACAGCTGCCAAACAATCCGACTTCACAATAACCTTGGCAAGCTGTTGGTCTTTTAGCTAAGAAAGAGCTTCCCTTATAGACATAATTTCGGCAAAAACTGGGTCAAACAAGGCAGGGAAAAAACTGAAATAGCAGTCACAAACCTACCTCGTGCGTCCCTAATAACCGCAGCAAAGTCTTCTGTCTGAACATCCTCTGGAAAAACAACGAACTCGCTGTCTTCTTTCTCCAGAATATAGAGCCTTTGCAATCCTGAATTCATGAAGCTAAAACGAAAATCTAAGAGAGACCAACGTAGAAATAATCCACAACAAAAGGTGGATGCAGTATAATATTTATATGCATTAATTAATTAATAAACAATAATTATACATTAAAATAGTTATAAATTACTTGTAAATATTATGTCAACTAAAATTTTTGTAATTTTTTTATATAGATCTTAAAATTTTTAATTTGACTTTAAACACAATTTACAAATTAATTATTAAAATTTAGAAGTCTTTTGGCAACTTAATTTCATATTTATGATACGAAAAACAATGACCTAAAAATAATTTATTTCAAATAATTACATATATGTTGTGTTAAAAAAAGGAAATTAAGTAACTAATTAACCAACTTTTGATTTTGAGGCTTTTGCAACTTACAACGGTTATAAAATATCTATACACCACTCCAGTCAACTGCTTTGTATTGTTCATTACGCATTAGATTATGCACTTCCGTAAATATACCCAAATTTAATAACCATTTTTGTCAATACAAACTCAAAACATTTTCATTTCCCGCCCAAAACCCAATCTTCTCAAAAGCTCCCTCTCCCTCTCCCTCTCCCTCTCCCTCTTCTCTTCTCCACCCTATTTTGGAGGTTTCAGAATGCCTGACCTTGCCAAAATCTTGCTCTCTTCTTCCTCGTCCCCAGACTCTTCGCTTTTTCCGGTGAAAATCATCTGCGATTGGGAGCGAACGCCTGTCACCGTCGGCGGCGGTGACGGCGACGGAAACTCAAATAGGTTTCCCAAGCGGAATCGGGTCAAGAAAGGAGGATGTAATGCCGAGGGTTCAGACATTCTTGACGGGAGTTTGCTAGAGGCCAAGGTCGAGCTTTGTGTCTCGCCGTCGAAGAGCTTTCTTCCCTTTCTAGTTCGCGCTAAAAAAATGGTGATTTTCAGTTTTCAGTTGTGGGTTTGTTGAGTAGAAATGTGTAGATTTTAGAGGGCTATGTGCATTTGGTAATTTTTGAATTGGTACTTTTCTTTGCGTCCTGTTGTGTTTGATTACAGTTGAAGTTATTTTCAGTTCCTAGTAAGGAAGCTTGCGATTCATGGTGCACTTTTGCTACTTTACTTGGTAGGTTGGTCCTGGAACACTTAAATTTGGAACTTTATGTGCAACAATCTGAAAAAGGAAGGATCTTTATTTTATCAGTGTAATTTCAACTACACTTTTCCGGTAATTGTGATAGTAACTAGTGGTTTGTGTGGGATTCGCTTCTAAAACCAACAAATGGCTTCCATTAATGGTTTTTAACGTCATTGCATAGATCATATAAGGGAGCTTCACTCAGATGATTCATTTAACCTAAATGTGTTTCAAAAGGGGTAAGCTTGTGGGACTCTTAACACTTGTTTTGCTGAGGCTGTACATGGAAAGTAAGGATTTCGAAATATTTATGGTTGATTTTCCCGGGAGTTGGTGGAATCTGCCCTCCCAATTGATGTCTAGCTGGAAAACCATATATGGTAAGATCATGTATTTATATGATACTAAAGTAAGTTTCAGATTAGAAGCTAAGTTAATACCAACATCATTTTTTATCATCTAAGGTTGCCGTTATATGGAAAGCAGACTTCTTCAAGTCATAGCGCTCAGCTTTGATTAGCTGTTTTGTTAATGCAACATACCAGGTGACATTGATGCCCTTCCATTATTTTGCAGGTTCAATGCCTTCAATGCCACCTTTTTATTAACCCTGGGGAGGAGTTATTATGCTCTGTCCATGATTGTCAGGGGGTTTATCACTTAAAGTGCGCGAAGGAAAGACTTGGAATCACAAATCTGAAGAAATTCAAGTGTCCGCAGCATGTAAGATAAGATCAACAGCGCAAAATCATGAATTGCAATTAACTTGCCTTTATGATTTTTGCTTACAATGTAATTTACTCCCATGAACAGACTTGCTTCCTTTGCAAACAAAAGTCTCAATGGCGGTGCGTTCGGTGCCAAATAGCTGCACATGATAAGTGTGCACCATGGCCAGAAGAAGTGATTCGTCTGGTAGACCAGCCAGGGAGAGTTGTTTGTTGGAGGCACCCAGCTGATTGGCAACTTGATAAGAAGGTCAACCTCTTCTTTCCTTCATCTGTAATGTCCTGTCATCATTTTTCCTTCTAGGAGCATAACTTCTTGCTATTACAAGATGAAAGGTTCTGATAACATTACCTTGTAAACTTAGCGTGACTACATGAGCTCCAATTTCTATAGATGAAAACGAGTTTGTTTGTTTGATATCAACAAGCCTACATCTTTCTGTGGAGACACATACTGTCTCTACTTCAGAATCTGCATTCTGAAATTGAGTTAGTATTTGACCTGTTTGACATGCAAACTACCTCACTGTTTCTGGGCCTATGAGGTTGATGGTATAATTCATTTAAGTGACTGTTCATCTGGGTCCAAATTCAGCCGTATGAAGGATATGAAAATGTATGAGCTTGCGATAATATCTCCGTCATGTTGTTTCTTCTGCTTAATTTGTAATCTCTAATGTAGATTTTAGCAAAGAATGTTCATGATGCTTAGAATGATATTATTGCCTTGTGGTTCTGGCTGAAAATTTGGACCCTTGAGGTTCTGTTTCTTTATTCTTGTTCTTATTATTGATTAGGGTGTCTCACAGGACTGATGTGTTTGTTGAATGAGCAGAATATGGCTCCAACAAGTAATATAGAGGTAAGGTCTCATGCATTACTGTTCTTGTGTTAAATACTACGTCAACTTGGTGCATTCCGAATTGATTTGAAGGAAAATGCAATTATCTCATAGATGACATTGTTTCCTTTCACTATCGTTCAAAAGATAACCTTTTCTTATTACGTATACATTTAACTCAGGAAATATTTGGCCAATTGCCTCTACCTTATGTTAATGAGGAGTTCAAGGTTGATTTGACATGGAAAGGCCTAGCAGATGATAAACTGGAGCCACCTCCTTACGTGCACATCAGGCGCAGTATCCTATATAATGTGGTATTACTTTCAAATTCGATTTAAGCTGATGTTCTGAGTGTTTCCTCATTAACATCCATTTATGTGCTGATACTCAGTAAATGCACTTCAATTGAATAAACTACAACAGACTTTTCTTTGTCTACATGTTTTGGATTTAATCAGTCAATTTTATCATGAGCCTGACCTTAATTGAGACTAGATGTTTACCTAATAAAAAAGAAACGTCTGGATGCTGATGTTGGATGCACAAGTTGCAAATCTTCATGCGGTGAGGATTGCGTATGCAGGTATCGCTACTTCAATTTTAGATTTCATTCATTCAACAATGCATTTTTGGATCATATAGTTAGCATTTATAGCATGTCTTTCTTCATCAGTGATTTCTTTCCTTCTTCCTCTCCATTTCTACATAATTAAAATTTTAATGATGTAATATATATTTTCTTATGTTTTCCTCTCCGTACACGTGCTATCTTTGTCAGGCAAAACAAATTCCCTATCAAAGTGCTTCATATTTTACTTGCACTCTTTAATTAAGTGATTTCTTCATCAAATGGCAATGCTGTGCTTTAGCTAAATGGCATGTGGACTCTTTTTATCACTGAAGATCATTAGCTTGAAATTTTGCAACTTCAATAGTTCAACTTAATCATTTCCTAGGGTTCAGTGCATAAGCTGCTCAAGGGCTTGTCATTGCCCAGAAAGTTGCAGGAACAGACCCTTCCACAGAGAGAAAAAAATCAAAGTTGTCAAGGTCATTGTCACCACCTCTGGATTCATTTCTTTTACTGGAGGTGATTCACTAAATTTAATGATTTACTTTTTCCTTTTTCAGACTGAACTTTGTGGTTGGGGAGTGGAAGCAGCTGAACCAATAGATAAAGGCGAATTCATAGTTGAGTATATTGGGGAAGGTAATCCTTCTACGACCACTAAAATATTTTCTTTTGCTCCCAAACTTCTCAAGTTGTTTGGTTGTAGTATACTATTACTGGTCTTTCTTGCTCTAGTGATACAAGATTCTGATGTTATTCTGGTTTCTTTGCAGTTGTGCATTGTAACTATAAGTAGCCAGGAAGTCAACTTAGTCGGAATATTTAGGAATTAGTATATTACTTGATTGAACAAAAGAAAAAGATAACAGAACCACAGAAGGGTTGGCAAAATGTCGAATTGGATCCAGGGCTTTAAAGCTTGAGCTTGAGTTTTATCAACGGGTTGAAAAAATTATAACAATTAGTCGGGTCTAAAAACGTTGTCAACTCCTAGTTCTCAAAACAGTTTGTCAAGTTCGAGTTCGAACCTAATCAAGCTTGAATACCCAAATTCAAGCCCGAACTCAAACTTTGTTATCCCTAGAGGAAAAGAGAAGGAAATTTCCACTCTAGCTCTACTTACATCCTGGTAGTAAAATTGGAAGTTTCAAACTGTAATGATAAGATCATGGAACCCAACGATATCTGTTTGTTGCATTGTAAATCTCCTCGCATATCATGATGCTTTAGTCACCCATTTTGGCAAACCATAATTGCCTTCTGTCTTTCTGGGAAGCACTAGAATTTCAATAATTAGTTTTCCCTTTCAGTGATTGATGATGCACTGTGCGAACGAAGGCTTTGGGACATGAAGTACAAAGTTGTGAATAACTTTTACATGTGTGAAATTGGAAAAGACTTCACAATTGATGCAACTTTTAAAGGGAATTTATCTCGTTTTCTTAATCACAGTTGTGCTCCCAATTGTGTCCTGGAGAAATGGTTAGTACACTGTTTTTCCTTTGATGGGACTTCTGAGAGGATCAACAGGAATCATTTGCTTATCCTATTACAGACCATAGGCAATAGATTATGAAGTTCACTAATTTTAAGTTTTTAACATATTTAGGCAAGTTGTGGGGGAGACCCGGGTTGGTGTGTTTGCTGCTCGTTCAATAAGATGTGGAGAACCGTTGACATATGATTACAGGTAAGCATGTGAAGTAGTTGGCAACCTCATGATATTATTATATCTTTTCAACCTCGTGATTCATGGTAGTGAATAGAAGAATCAAAGCAGTCATCTTTCTTGTTATGTAGCACAAATGACATTTGCCATGTCAGTGATTTTTCCCTACACATAGTCTGTAACTCATGGAAAATGTCTTATTAAGTTCAAAAAGATTAATTGACTTTGCAGATTTGTGCAATTTGGTCCAGAGGTGAAGTGTTGTTGTGGTGCTGCAAACTGTCAGGGTTTTCTTGGGACCAGAAAAAAGATTTGTAAGGTGAAATTTAACTGGGGTGCAAAACAAAAGAGATCGCGTAGAAGATCACGAAGGTGATCATCAATAGCAGCTTTCAGCTGGTGTAACTACATGATCCATCCATAAAACCATTGATCTTTTTTGCTGTAGATCGAATGCGACAAATAAAATACAGGGTTAGATTAGAAGAGAAACCACATATTCTGTTGTCTGTAACAATCATTCAAGTTTTGCCATATAGAGAGTAGTCTTGTAACATTGTAATTGTTGAATGTAATTGATTGCCCTCAAGTTGGGGGTCACCATGTTGTAATTCAGTGTTTGACAAGAAGTATCGTGTTTTGGAGGTAATGAAAGACAAGAAGCCTTTTTGCCTCTTTCCATATGCTCCTTCGAAGTTTATATCAGACACCATCATCTTATTCCAATCGTATATTCCAAGTTTATATTGCACTATAATCTTAAACATACAAAGACAATAATCTTTACCTTACATAATATCGTTTAGCATGACTGGACTCTGATCCCATGTCTGAGGTATTATTTCCTCAGAATAAGTTTCTGATACCCTATACTCGGACTTTTTTACAGCCTTGCATCAGAACTTGTCAGCAATTTGCTTTTGCATCATAGAACAAACCGGTTCCATTTGTAATATTTCTTTAGCTGATTGTGATTGTAGAGGCTTGAACACCTTTTCCTGTGTTGAGAAACTTCAAGCATTAGCTAATTTTGGTTCTGATTTTGTAGATTATCAAGCTATGCTCTGTTTGACAGATAGCCAGAAAGGTAGTGGATACAAGTTTCTTGGACTGGTTAATGAGCTAACAGGATTAGAAAAGGTAAACGAAAATTCTAAGGTTACATCAATAGAATGTTGCATTTTCAACATCTGTTTATTTCAGTGTCTGCCCTTGAGAAAGTTTCTGCATATCTTCTCCCAGCATTTTCTATCAGGCTCAGCTATCTCTAATCCCAGCTTAGCATTCTCTGCGAAATCTTTCTGCACAGTTTCAGATTCATACTAGCACAAAATAAGTAACAATCCAAAGAAAGAACAGGAATGTTATTGTCAGAAATTGCAGTCTTATGGTTTTGTGTTGTATACCTCTATACAATTGTTGTTGAGGAGTCGATCAACAAGGTTATAAAGAATGTCCTTGGTGTACTCGGGATGACCTTGAATGCCCAAGATGTGGTCACCAATGGTGAACATTTCTACACCAGTTTTGTCAGAGAAAGCAATCACTTCAGCTCCTGATGGGACCTCCCATACCTCATCTTGGTGACACTCAATGATTGAGAGAGAAAGAGGGCGTTCACCTGAATCACCTATGAAGCTGCATGGTGGCAAATCATTCACTAATCTTACTGTTCTTAACCCAACATCCCAACCTGTGTAAGCTTTTCCTACCTTTCCACCTAATGCTCTGCACAAAACCTGAGACCAAAACCATAGCAACTAAGAGTATGTATTCACTTGAAACCATAGGTAGGTTTGATTGAAATAGGTGATCAACAGTAAAATACAGAAATTATGTGTTGAGTACCTGATGACCAAAGCAGATTCCAAGAACTTTCTTCTCCATGTCATCCAAAGTTCGCAAGAGGATGCAAAGCTTGAGAATCCAGTAGTCATTGCCATATGCATCATAAGGACTTCCACTGACAACAAATCCATCGTACTTGTGAAGCTCATTCATGTCAGGAAATTCTCCTTCAACAACCCTGTACAAATCCCACCTCTCACCCTCTTCACCAAAAGCTGCAACGAACACATCAAAGTATCCTCCATAAACTTTCTTGACGTAATCAGAGTCTCTTGCTGCTAGCAAAAGAGCATACCTCTTCTCTTCTGCTTCAATAACTTTCATTATCTAAAAACTAACTATTCAAACTTGAGACAGATAGAGGTAAACAAGAGTAAGTAGTCTAAGGAAGGAGGAGTGGTTACAGAGAATCACTAGTGAATGGTTCTTGTTATATGAAGTTAAAGCAGGAATAGCCTATATATAGAAGGTTCCCTCGTGAGTATGATGTTGGAGTACAACGTAAATCATGTAAAAGAAATTAGTCAATGCTGTTAAATTTCCTGTACCTTTAGTTCAAAATCAGAGAAATTGGTTGATTCTGACATACAAGATTCGGTGATAAGCAAATGTTCCTCGTGCCTACAGTAACATTAAAAAAAATTAGCCCCCAAAAAGGAATTAAGTATTTGTTTGTCACAACATTTTAGTTATTTATTTCATTTATATACAAGATTAAGTTTTGACAATTTTTAATTTATTTCTACTTTCTGCAAAAACTGCTGATTGGCATTTTCACTACTTTTTTCAACTTTAAGGTATAATTTTACCATTTAAGAATATGTTCACAACATGGCACACATTGTCCATATTTTCTTAAATTTTTTTAAAAACTTGTAATAAATAGTTTTAAAATGTTCTTCAGCTGATATAACTTGAATTCAACAGAACCCTTTTTCTTCAATTTTTTTAATAAATAGAATATATAAATTAATTTAAAGCTTTTAAAATTATATTTTAGGTCTCTTAAACCCCCATCTAAATAATTACATCTTCCTCTTAGTTAGTGTATGTTTATAAAAGTAAGTTTCTGAAACGTACTCTGGAGAAATAGTCATCTTCTTGCTGTCAAATTCAAAGGAACTCGCAGCCTGTATCTCTCCATGAATAAGATTCATGGTTTTGGATTCTTATACCAGCCATGCCCATGCACGGTAAGGTTTCTTCTGGGATTGCATCTTCACCAAATCTTATTCTTCAAGCAATTTGTTATAGTAATGCTCCTTGGTCTTTGTTATTGGATCCATGTACACTCTGTAGCTGTAGATAGAGATAGTAGTGGGTTGGCCGGTCAGACAGAAAATTAGTGAAATCTTCTGTTCCTTTTATGCCAGACGAACCCTGTGCTGTTCATCCATAGGCACAAATTTCAGGCTGTGCATAGATAGATAGGGTTGGTCATGGATAAAGGAACAGAAGAATTGGTTCCGAAAGAAAAGGACTGGGGCTCGAGCTCGGGCTCGGGCTTGGGCTCGGAATCAGCCAAAGGTTAGCTTCGATTAGGCCATATGGGTAAGGCCCGAGGCCCGAGACCTAAGCCCGATAGGGCTCAATAGGTTTGAAGCCTGATTTAGCTCGGGTTTGGGTTGGCAATACTTTTTTATTATTTTTAAAATGTTTATATTTTTTTGAAAATTTTAATAGAACTTTATTTAATTAAAAATGTAATTAATTTAATTTTATTAATAGAATAGGATATGATTATAGGAACTAAGAGAAAAATATTATAACAAAAGTTATCAATTCAATTAATTGAAGTTATGAATATTCTATAATAAATAAGTATATAAAACATACGAATATTGATTAAATGAATAATACAAAACTAAATTCATTAATAAAGAAGGATATGATTATAGGAGACAAAAGAAAAAGTATTATAATTAAAGTGATCAATTCAATTAATTGAAGTTACAAATTTAAATTGATTAATCAAAATTGAGATTTCATAATGAATGATATATAAAACGTACATTTGTTGATAAAATGAATAAGACGAAACCAATTCATTAATAGAAGATATGATTATGGGAAATAAAAGAAAAATATTATAATTAAAGTGATTAATTT
>JANIHZ010000008.1:593758-618939 GCA_027478365.1 Erythroxylum rufum
CAAGTGTAAGAATCAAGTGGTCTTTTGATTCTTCTTCCCACATTTGATGGACCCATCTCCCATGAATTATTTCTTTTGCTGCCTTCCGTTTGATTACGTACAAAAGGAACATCAAAGAAAGCAGACAAAAGTCTAAGTCGTTTAAGTTTTCCTTTAGTTATAATTTTGAATGTTTTCGTTTTCAGAACACGATATCTTCAACAAAAAGAAGGAAAGGGAATAGCTTTGTTCCTCAGTAACATAATGCATGAAGCCTCCATATCTAGACAGGTTGACACAATCTTTTCATATTTCAAGTTTTGTGGTTGTGCACGTACAGGATGTTGCAGAACAATAAGATTTCTGGGGAGTTGCCACCAGAACTTGGTACTCTTTCAAAACTTCAGACTTTGGATCTTTCTAACAATCGATTCTCTGGAGCTGTTCCACCGTCCTTCGGTCAATTGAAGAGTCTCCAGTACCTGTAAGTGTCTTGTGACGTTTTCTATGCGCTTGAATTCTGCTTGGTTGCCGTTAAAGTTGGAAAAAAGAAAAAGAAACAGAAACGTTCACTTTATTTGCAAAAGTAGCGAGACAATGGAAACAAAAAATAATTCAGAAATATAAGAGTTGTACATGTGGATTAGTTATATGCTACTAATTTTATATTCATTACTAGAATCCAAATGGTTTTGTCTCTTTTACAATCTTTAATCAATGTTGATCTGATGTCATTCTTAAAGTGATCTTACATAGTGAAGTTGGTTTTTTGGTTTTGTCATGTGATGAGAGTAGGAGGCTGAACAATAATAGTTTGTCGGGGCCTTTTCCTGTGTCGTTGGCCAAAATCCCAGAGCTTACTTTCTTGTGAGTATGGTTTTCTGCTTTACACCAACTTCAGGATTGGAGGTTTTAGAATTGCAACAACTAAAGATCTTTATAATTTTTTCCCCTGGCTTTAATATGATTGCTTAATGTCTTACTGATGAGTTTTTGTTTTTGAACATTGCTCTGGTCTGGTGTTTCAGAGAATTGTCTTACAACAATCTCAGTGGACCACTGCCCAAGTTTCCTGCAAGAACATTCAAGTGTTTTCCTTACACAACAGAGACGTCTCTTTCTATATTTTAGTATCTAAGTTGGTCAAATGTTAATGTTAAGCTGTTGTGAATGCAGTGTTGTGGGTAATCCACTGATTTGTGGAAGCAATTCCAAGGAACGTTGCTTTGGATCCATCACTGCTGGTCCTCTTTCCTTCTCTTTTAACTCATCACCCGGTACACTTCTATTGTCAGGCTCTTTCACTTCGCTTTATCTCTCAAATGATGTTCCTTTCCGTCTAACATCTTCTTAATTTAGGTAACCACAAGTCCAAGCAATTAGCAATTGCACTTGGGGTTGGCTTCACCTTTCTTTTGCTCTTGCTCTCAGCCATCGGTCTCATATGGCACAGAAAGAAACAGAGAAGTCAAATTGTACTTAACATTAGTGGTTGGTATCATTATAACTTAAGCCTTTTCAATGCAAAAAAAAACATGGAAAAGTTGGTAATTCTCGCGGGTCATGGTATTTTATTGCAGATAAAAAGGAAGAGGGGCTAATAAGCCTAGGAAACCTTAGGAACTTCACCTTCAGGGAGCTTCAAGTTGCTACAGACAATTTCAGCTCAAAGAACATACTTGGTGCAGGAGGTTTTGGCAATGTATACAAGGGGAAGCTAGGAGATGGGACTATGGTGGCTGTGAAGCGTTTAAAGGATGTAGCTGGAACTGCTGGAGAATCACAATTCAGGACAGAATTGGAAATGATTAGTCTTGCTGTGCACAGGAATTTATTACGGTTGACAGGATACTGTGCTACCTGTAGTGAGAGGCTGTTGGTGTATCCGTACATGTCTAATGGCAGTGTGGCATCAAGACTTAGAGGTTGGTACATGCTTTGTTTACTACAAATTTAAATTCCTCCGGTAACTAGAATTCAAGTGTTGTCATACATGCCTTGTCATGGTACTTGACTGAGTACTGAATTACAGATAATAGATTTGAATTCTGATTCCTCTAATGTATTTAATTTTGAATATTTTGGCTCTAGGCCTAACTGACTTTGTCATGGTTGCGGTTCTTTAAGGTTGTCTTATGCTGTATGTTTTAGGAAGTTAACGACAGTGAAATACCTAAATTCCATCGAAGTCTGTTTGAAAGCTTCCATTGTAGAACTTATATTAGTTTTAACTTCCCTACTATTTCTTGAATGCTCTTATGCTCCTGCTAGAAGAATCAAAATACTATTTGTTATGTTTTGTATTGGTTGTCAATTGAAGATTTCAAACTGAAAATGTCCAGTCAAGATGTTTCAGGTTGCTAAATGAATTCATTCTATTGACAATTTGTAGAGAACATAATACAAATTCTTAACACTTTCCTGATAAAGAAACACAAGCATGAAAGTGAAAAAAAGGACAGGGCTCGTTGGTGCATTTTATTGATGATAACAGCATTTCCTGTATTATTAACATCAGCTAAGCCTGCACTGGACTGGAACACAAGGAAGAGGATAGCCATTGGAGCTGCCAGGGGTCTTCTATATCTTCACGAGCAATGTGACCCAAAAATAATCCATAGAGATGTAAAGGCTGCTAATGTGCTCCTTGACGAGTTTTGTGAGGCTGTGGTTGGTGATTTTGGTCTTGCAAAGCTTCTTGACCATGCCGATTCCCACGTCACCACTGCAGTCCGTGGCACCGTTGGACACATACCGCCGGAGTACCTCTCCACAGGCCAGTCATCTGAGAAAACTGATGTCTTTGGGTTTGGCATTCTGCTGATAGAACTTATAACTGGAATGAGAGCTTTGGAGTTTGGAAAAACTAGTCATCAAAAAGGAGCAACTTTGGAATGGGTAGGTATCATTCTGCTGCTTAAATATGTATGCGATCCATTTTTCTGCAAAAGGTAAAAACTTGAGAACCAGACTTAAGAACTCGTTTATTTCCATACTTTAATAATATGACATTTTTGTGTTGATATTATAGTCCCAACATTGACTACCGTATTTCTAAATGTAACATGTTAGTTTTTCCTCGCTTCATGATGAGCTTTTGCCTTTTCAACTTGAGAATGTGCCTCTATTAACACTTTTTTGAGAAATGCCTCTATTAACACTTGATTGCAAAGTTATCTATACACACAATTAACGTGGCAATGGTTACAGGTGAGGAAGATACAGCAGGAAAAGAAAGTTGAAGAATTGGTGGACAGAGAGTTGGGAAACAATTACGACAGAATTGAGGTGGGGGAGATGCTGCAAGTAGCCCTTATATGCACTCAATACTTTCCAGCCCACCGTCCCAAGATGTCAGAAGTGGTCCGAATGCTGGAAGGAGACGGCTTGGCTGAGAAATGGGCTGCTTCACATAACCATCTTAACACCACATTGAGCATCCATCACACAAATAATAAAATCAGCTTTCGCCCTACCACTGCATCAAAGCATGATGACAGAATTCATGATCGCTCCAGCAGCATTTTCGGCACAACAATGGATGAGGATGATGATGAGCATTCCTTGGATACCTATGCCATGGAACTCTCTGGTCCAAGATGAAAAAGAAAACCCAGAAACAACAATAGAAGTAGAGGTCTTGAACCAACATGGGAATGATTGCATATTGTATCCAAAAAAGTTTCCTTTACCTGTCAAAAGTAACTTTGTTTAAGAAAGTATATGCATAGGTCGGTGTTTGTAATGTTAATCAGCCACCCATCTTTTTTCCTAAGGAACTGCAATGTATATAGCACATTCTTTTGTCATTCTAAATCCAAATTACTAAAGTTTGTACATATCCAAATGAGAGAGCATGGATTTGAAGAGGTGTGCAAAGTGGGACCTGTGAAGTGTGAGGATGAAAGTGATAGAGCCTTACCTGACTGATACAATGCCACCAAGTATGAGACAGAATCCTGCACAGTGAACAGAGCGATATTGACGGGTTTTGACTGGTGAGAGGCATTGTCAAGTTCTGCAATTATGAACTCTTAAGTGTCATTTTCTTTGGACTGCTTTTGCAGAATGACGCTAGTGTTTGATGGTCAGCGGATATTTTTTTGTTCGATCTTCTGAGAAAGAATTTCACGCTTGTCTTTCACTCTCTGTTGGTATCGGAATTGTCTTTCTTCTTCTTCTTCTTCCTTTTTTAAGTTTGACCTTCCCTGTCCAAAATTTTTCATTTTTTTTTTCCTGAATGGAGTAAGATTTCCCTGGTCTTTTGAGACTAGTTCCATTAAGTTTGGACTATACAATGTTGTCTTTACCAAAGTTTTTTTCTTTTTCTAAGAATATGTCCCTAGACATTTCTTCAAGTTAAGAGATATATATTGATTGGTCATTCACCCTGTCTTTTCAAAATCGAGAATTTCATATCAACTCTGGAGTATTATTTTCAGCTTTTTTCATTTATTGTCTTGGGATTGATTTCAATTCTTGGTCTATATGTCTACATTATAAAAAGGAGACAAGATATATTATTCCCATCAAAGGAGCAAACTTGGAAAGTTGAAAGAGTTCTTTGAGTCTTTTGTTGCATCATAGCACATGCACCCGGATTTTCTTGAATCTTCTTGATTTGGAACAAATCAAATACTTTTACAAAATTCTTACAATTTCTCACAGATAAATTTACACAAATTTTCCTGGCGACCATGAACATCTTGGTCCTTCAAATGCACCTCGTGGATATGATTTAGAATCAATATAACTAAACTATCAATCACTCAGAGTGTGAATCAAAAAGAAACCTCAAACCTGATCTTACAAGTTAACGTTCTAGAACACTAGCAAAAAACGTGTTTTTGTTCTTACCCATTGAACCTGTGATCAACCTAGATAAAACTTGTGCACGAACTTTGAGGCGGGATGGTTTTGGACTACAAACTTGGATCGAGATAGGAATTGCCGAAAGGATTACTTGCATCAGCCTGCTTTTGGCCCTGTTCATTCTCCATTCTTAAGAAGGCTTGTTTTTGGACTACTGGTACTATTTGAGTGTCATTTGAAGGGGACACGGTACTGGTGGCATTAAAGGGTTCATAGTTGTAGAACTTCATAAAATGGATCAGAGGAATAAAAGTCATTTTCGAAAGGATTAGATGGAACTTGTCCGGCTAGTTGAGTCCCATTACTTGTTTTCCCAGAAAATGCATCATTGTACAAGTGATCCAGTGCCATTTTGTCCAGTCCACCAACCTGCATCAGAAGATTCATATGTTTATAGCACATCAAAACTGAATTATCTGCCCTGAATTCGACTTAAAGCTATGTTAGGTTTGATATGTAATCCATTCTAGTCCTGTTGACTAACTTCTAATACTAACCAATTTAGTTTCTACCAATGCAGCTCCCCTGGAGGTTGGAGCTGTCACAAGCTCAAGCTCCCAGCTTGCACTTTGAGGTGCTGTATTGACGAAGTTTTCAGAATTTAATGTACTATCTACAGAATTGATTGGAAGGTTAGATGCTAGAACATCAAAATTAACATAATACTATCTCACCATCTGTGACAATTGCAAGTCCGAGGTGATCGTTCTCATTCTTTTCGGGTGCCTCTTGCATGAAATCTTCCCAAGTCTGGCAGAATGATAAAGGTTAACCAAGATAAGATAAAACTCTTATGGGTAAGAACTCATAAAGCACTATAGTAAAACTTGAGAACATTGTTGCAAAGTAAGTCCTGACCAAAAGATCAGCAACTTCCACTGTCAATGAAGTCCAGTTCTGTTGATTCTCTGATGGTTCTGCCGATGTCCCATACGGGTTTGATTTCCATTCAATTTCATCCTCCTTATCATCATCAATTAGTGAAGAAGCTTCTTGGGTAGGTACAGCTTCCTGCGTAGGACTTTTGTTGTCATTTATCTGACAACACATGAGAAGGCAGGACTTTAATTGCAAACTTGCAGGATATATATTACAAGACTACAGAAGTTGTTCACAGGGGAATCAAACAACAGTTGTAAGGATTGGAAGTAAGTGAAAATTGGTACCATTAAGACCTTTGGAGTGTCGTTCACATAATCTTCCATTGCAGACAGGAAAGATTCTGGGGGCTGCAGTTATAAAACACAGACAAATCAGCAAAGCTTCATATACGTTTGACGGCATGAGCAAGACTTGAGGTCTTTTAACAAGTTACTACCTGTTCAATACCGACAAAATTCTGCCCCCGACCAAAACTAAGGCTCCTACAGAGATCAAAAAACTGGTCTAGTCTTCTTGCCTACACGAGAACAAACGTTTGCAAAAGGAGATAATCAATTTGGATTTAAAATCTGAAAAGAAGCAAATGAAACGCGATGAATAACACAGCAGATTACCTGATTCCCTGACTTCCTGTAAATTTCAAGTGCTCTCATAGCATCTTCCCGCTGCATCTCAAAGTACTATGAAAAAAATGAAGTCACTTTCAGTAAGTTTTTTGAACATTCATAATTACAAGGCACATAAGCTACCATTACTAAAGCAAAACCCCACCTTGTCCACCATGACGTGAATTCCAACTGCAATTTCCGTATAGAGATTTACACTTTCAGCTGCAACCTACAAGAGAAATCTCATGGAAAAGGGCTTGGACAATCAAGACCAGATTATATGAATGATATTTGTACCAATGACTTTGGATAGTTCCTTACAATTGAAAGGGCATTATGGATTAAGTGAGCCTGAAGAGCTGCCCCCTCTGGCTGCAGAAGTATATCATCAATGTTACTACAAATGATTGTTTGTGGTTCTGATAAAAGCTTAAAGCTATTGGTGAGGCCAACAATGATATCAATTTAGCTTATGCATAGTCTTGTTCAAACAATGACAACTGGATGCATACCTTGCAGACAAGAATGCAAATAAGTAGCTCCTGCAGGGCTTCAGTGCCTCAGCAAATCCGATGTCTCAATTTTTCTGATGGCCTGCCGGAAAATTCCTTATGAGGTAAAAACATTGTCATGTGCTTATGTAGTTTAAGAATAGAGGTGAACTCTGTATCAAGAACAAGTTAAGCTGCTGCATTATCAGATGTGAATACACTTAGTTTGCAATCGGTATCTTTATTAAGTAATTGGTTCTGTTTGATTAAATACATCATGAGTGATTGAAATGCTGAGTGTGAATGACAATTAACATACAAAAAGTATTTATCTTTACAAGACATACCAGGTAATCTTTCTCAACATCATATTTCAAGATTCGGATACATTCAAGACGCTCTTGAAGATAACAAGCATAGCTGCGAATCAAAGCAGAACAGTCCCTTGCTTGACGGTTCGACACCAAAACACCAATTCGTCAGCCAATTTCTCATGCTCCAACATTAAGGAAATAAGCAAAGTTCAGATAATGTAATAAATACCATTTGTACTTGAATCATCCTTGAAATGATATAGATTCAACACAAGAGCTCTTACCCGACCGAAGTTCAATAGCTCTCCATGGAATGTAGAATCAATTTCTCTCAAAGCACGGTGTATAATTACCAACACCTTTAATGCAACCTGGAATAATCACAATATAAAATATTTCATTTTTTTGAATTATAGAGGTTTAGAGGAATGCTAAGAGTGAAATCTCTATGATCATCTGAAAATGAAAATGTAAAATCAATGGTGTGCTTTCTTTTTTGGTCGCTTACATAAGTTAGCAACATAGTCCAAAACAAAGTATATATAACCTTGAACAACTAGGGATTTTCAAGCTCTAAAAGTTATGGTATGACAGAACACGGGAAGAAATTGACAGAACAAGATCAGTGTGTATATATACTGTCCACTCGTGCGTCTTCTTCTGACGTTTGATGAGGCGACGTATGCAGTAGGCAACATCCATGCGAGGACTTGAAGCCGAAAGTGACCAGAAGTTTTCTGATGACAGAGCAAGAAAGGTTATGTTATGTATAAAACTGCGGGGACCATGTTAAACATCCAAGAAACAAAGAGAGAGATAGAGGACCAAACCATGCTTTTACTCACTCGCTCCTGATATGTTTCTCCTTTGGCACAGCTTCATTATGTTTTGTGGCCTTAACAATGGCAATATCAAGATTCAAGACCCTGAAGCAAATAACTATTAATTACTAATTGTAAAACTAACAAAACAACAAACAGGAAAAGCAGACAATGAAAAGAAAAAGAGAAGTTAAAATACAAGGGAATAGTAATTTGCAAGATCACCTTGTATTCGCTGTTTACTTTTGCTAATCCAACTTTTGTTGAGTCCTTCAAAGCATCTATGGCTTTTCTCAAGGTCTGGGCAGCGTTAACTCCAGCTGCCATTCTGTTCCAAGAAAATATACGTGTTTCCTACAATCACCAATGAATACTGAATCAACCAATTTTTCATGTATAAAAGAATAATACAGCTTTCATCAATTTGAATCCCAGATGAAGAGAACTAGATCATTGTCTCAATCCTTACTTGAATCTAAAACAAATTTGATGTCAACATGTTAAGAAACCATTCAACCCAAAAGTTTGTTGGCTGGGGCTCAACAATGGATCGTATACTATTCTGACATCTGTGTATCTGAGAAGTGATTACCTGCCCTTTAAAGTATGGCCGCCCGCAGACAGACGGTGGAAATGGAGAGAAAAGGACAATGTCTGCTGGAGGGAAAAGCTTAAGTAGCTACGAACTTGTGTTTAAACATGCCAGCAAAGAACTGTGGATCTAGCTATATATCCAGTTTGGAAACCATTTTCGCATAAGAAATTCAGAAGGAAAAACATCTTACAGAGAGTCTCAGATTTTGATATAAGCAAAAAAACATTGTTGCTTGCTAACTAACGACCAACACAAGGCACTTTTGTTGGTGTCTCAGCGTTGGATATATTTGTCTTAAACTATTCTCTCTTGCGTTCATTTCCTATATGCAATAAACTAACGAAGAACAGGATAACGTCAACCTTCACATTAAGATAAATAGATCACCTGTCTGAATATCGATGTGCAGTGTCGTTGATGGACAAGTGAGAGGCAGCTAAGTGGGTGGTCTCATGATGATTGATGTAGTTAAGTTAAATGTGAAAGGAGAATGTCTGGTCCCAAATAACGGACCTGTAATGCTGGTAACGAACTACTCGACAGGGATTGGAACATTTGTGTGATTGTGTCACTGGGCAAACAGATGGCTCTGCTTTTGATTGGCTTGCCAGAAACATACAGGCTTTAATGAAGCGTTAAAATAAGCATGTTAAATCTGATTCCTTCACGCAAAAGTTGTTTAGAATCAGTTCTGATGATTTCCGAACAAAAAGATGCCTTTGCAAGTGCACATTCATGCACGTAGGTTGTAACAACTTCCGGTTATCGCATGTGACGATCAAAATTAGGGGCTTATAAAAGCAGCGTCCTTCTTGTCTTCAGCCTTTGATGCTTAATTTAAGGAAACGGTTTTCATGGAGTTTGCTCTCGAAAACATCGGGGGCAAAATTTTTGCAAACGGTTCAACATATTTTTAGAATTGTCTGTTAAAATAACACTTTTCACTGTGATCCATCTGCTAAATCCTGATGCTGCAGGGAACAAGATCAACCCCTCACAAACTTAATCACCTGCTTCAATAAAAAGGAAAAATCCCAAAACTAGACTAAGAAAGGTTTTTAGGGAATTCAAAGGTAGGGGTTTAAACACAAATTTGGCCAGTCAGACTAATTATGTTGCAGATCAGAAGATGGGATAATAAATGATCGTGTGTCTTCTTGTCTAACTTTGTAATTTCCTTACTCGTCATCTTTTCAATTATTTGTCAAATACACACCAAGAAACATATGAGAGCTATTTGCTCTGAACAATAACATAAGATTTGCAGACGTCTGAGTTTGCATTATCATAACATAGATTCCAACCAGATGACTGAAAAGTGAAAACCGTTTCATTAAGAAGAAAAGATATAGTGCACAGACAGCTAAAGAAGACCTTCCATCATCTAGCAACCCAAATGAAAATAACATGATGTTAGAATGGTTGGCTTCTGGTCTATTACACACCTATAGGTCTGAGAAAAAGGAGCAGTTCTGCAATGAAGATGTTGCATCTTATGTGTTTTATTATATCTAGCAAGCAGAATAATAAATTACATTTAAAGTTTTTTTTTTTTTAATAAATATGTTATGTAAGCTGAACATAGGGACTTGGCCCAAAATGACAGAAACAGCAATTATTACTTGTTTGGTTGAAGATTGATGATCTTTTCTGCATCACACTTTTACAGTTTCGGCATTGCAAGCCTCGGTTAACATTGCCGCATGATGTTCCAAGTATTCTTTGCTATTCATCTCTGTTAATCTGCATCAGTAATCGTTTAACAATCGGAAAGTACAACAATGGACGATCAGCATACGGAGTCTCTGTTATGTAAACAATATGTAACTGAAATGTAAATCTAGATTACCTACTAATTGTACGATCTTTTGCAAATCCTAATTCATTGTCTACGCAAAGATCAGACTCGTCATTTCTCCTTGATCTCGCAGAAGTCCGGGGTGCTATGTGCTGGGCATCAGAAACCGTCACTATCTTTTCGAAAAGCTCTACTGGACTTCCCTCAGCAGAACACAACAGTCTGGAATGGTTTTCATACATCACCTGAAATAATAGTAACAGCAAGAAGAAAATGGTACTTCTTGAATAACTCCATTTGTGAAACAGGAAGACAATTCAACACAGTATCTTTGGGTCCACGGATTAAAAAAGATGCATCGAACAAGTTTGCAAAAAGATTTTATATCATATCAGATCTCAGTCTTCCAAAAATTAAAACCCTCAACTCTATGATAACTTAAAAGACCAAATATTCATTCCAGGCCAGAAGAAACAACCGTTTTCGACATATATGAAGAAATAAAGTAGTAGGAAATCAAAATGTGCAAGACTTGTTTATGTATACAAAAAGCAAATTAAAACAAAAAGTTAACATTTTGGCATACGTCGATTAAGGTGACAAATCGGTATGCTGCTGTTCTGTTATGGAGTCCGAAAATTGGGACACCTTCCAATGCTAAGGTATGAAATTTATCTGCACATAAAGGGTGTAAAAATCAAAATCACTCCCATTTGTAAAAGAAATAACTTCAGGATACTTGTGAGATATGATCCAAGGTAAAGAATTTAGACATTTGATATTCAGAAAAAAAAATTTTGGACAGAGATCAAAGTATCTACTACTAGATGTTTAAGAGGAAAAACAGAAGAAAAGGCTTTTCTACGCAGGTTCTTGCTATTTTTCCAGGGGCTTTGTGTGTTATATTAACTGAATCAATGTCCAATCTACTTTTCCCCCATTGCAGTGCTGAAATGGTTTTATATCGCCAGATGTCAACTACTAGCTACAATCATAAGCAAAGCAAACTAAAATCTACTCAGCTAGAAGAACTCACTGAACAGTCCAAAATAATCTGCTGCTCCAAGAGGTTTGTCACATAGTTCCTCAAAATAAAAATAAGCACATCCATTAGCACCTAGGGGCACCTAACCAGGTTGCAAAAAAAGCAAGGTTAATATGATCCAACATAAGCTGTTATGCACATATAAAAATTATTAAAAAAAACTAATTTACACACACCTGCAAAGTTCTACCCATTACTACTTCCACTTGCTGTGGAACTGCAGTTTGTTCTGCAATCAACTGTTGAAACTTTTGCTTAAGAATGTCAGATGAATCTTTTCCAACAAAGTAGAAACCTTGCTCTGCCTGAATTTGAGTATAATCAGCAATGTCAGGAATTGTCAAGGAATTTCGTTGTTTAGAAAAATGAAGATTTGAATTCATACCGAAGTCAATTTCCGATAATCCACTAACGAGCCAATTTCATGAATCACACACCGTTCCTGAAAATGAAAAATATATATAGATGTCATTGCTGCAGATAATTCTCTGATTGGACAAGTATGCTAGCTGTCAGCATACTTTAGCTAGTTTATTCTCTCCAAACACAACGGCAAGAAAATGTTGACATACCTTCAGAGTTGCAATGAAGGGCAGGAAAAGATCCCTCTGCAACCCACCTTCGTAGAGATTATCTGGAGCACGATTTGATGTTGACACGAGAATCTGGACTTGGCTCCATCATGCATAAACATATGAGTTCTAAATTTACTATCAATTTTCAACCATAAATCATTTTTTTCAGAATATTAATAAATGGGAATCGACAAAGAAGACTTACAACACCATTGCTAAATAGATGTCTAAAAAGTCGGTTCAAAATCAATGCATCAGCAACATCAGTAACCTACAAAAGTTACATAGCATCAAAGCTTTTAATGAATTGAAGTCTTCAATACATGCAACAGTTTTTCAATTTATATACCATGAATTCATCAAGACATAGTAAGATGGCTTCATCTGATATCTCTGCTGCAACGACTTCAAGGGGATCTGAGACGCCCTTATGTCTCTGCAAGTATTTACCAGTTAACATAAAGTCATCAATTTGACTACCACGTCTACATAGATTGGTCAATTACAATCTAAACAGAAGATCTAAAAAGTACTGTACAGAAACTGAATTAGCACCATATCCGACAATCAGAAATTGAGTTTTAAAGTGTGTGTAAGAATGATGCATGCCAGCCAAAAAGATAAGGTTGTTTAATCATTTTTACAGATATGAGGAAAGATGAATATCAAATACAAAAAAGAAGACAGAGATAGTGGGGAAGTATAAATAAAACTTGAGATATCCATGTGAGAATTCTTACTTGTAACCGACTATGGACGTTTAGCATGAAATCATGGAAATGGATCCTCTTTTTCCTCCAATTTTCAGGCCTATAAATTGAATAGCACAAGATAAAATTGGCAATAAATATCCATGTGGCTTTCTTCAAAATGACCAAGATGATAATAAACTTACACTCTTCTATATTAGGTTAATGATTTTAGATCCATCTACACTTAAATGCTTGTGTAAACTAACAAGGAAATATTTCAAAAAAGAAAGTAACAAGGAAATAAAGTTACTTCTAAAACAAATTAAGATAGGGAGCTCACAATTGCTCAAAGAACAAATCCATAAGCATTGTTTTTCCTGTGCCCACTCCACCGTATAGATAAAGCCCTTTAACGGGTGAATATGAAGACTGTGGGATGAACCGAGACCACAACCATCTACTCCTGAATAACAAACCGGGAACCAGTAAACAAATTTGATATATGGAGGTAAACCCAGAAAAAGATAGAAAAGAACAATTTCCAAAGCAAAGAAAATCCTGATGAGATGAAGGGAAGAATTTGAGTTCCATACAAGGGCATAATATTAAATGAAACAAATTCGAAGAGTCTACCTCCCAGATTTTTCTGAAGTTGAATAACGATCCAACTTGCAGGCATCAGCTGACTCCACAATCTCATCGTAGAGTCTCTGAAGTTCTCTTAAAGTGCCTACCTGCTTAAATTATCATCAGTATATCCTTCGACTAGAAACTAATAATTAAAACATCAAGAAGCATGAAATTTTCATCTTAACGGAAAAAGCAGTTCCCATATTTCAAATCAAAAACTTATAAGCCTGCCATTAAATTCATCAAGTTGCTATAAAACAAAATGTGTCGACATCCATAGCAAACTTTCTCTTCCTCACAAAGCATACAGGTGCAAGGACAGACTTGACCATTTTACTTGAGAAACAGACACGGTTGATGTTAAACCTGGCTCACATTTTCCACTTGAAGTATTAACAAAACACAAAAGGAATGAAAGTACTCGGAGAAAATGTTCATAAAACAAAATCCAATACCTGGCAGCTATCACCAGCCACAAGCTCACCCGCAGCTGTCCTTCTTTCATACTCCACCAGCGGCCCTCCTCTAGTCACATCTGCTCAACGTAAAAGAACAACAATCACAATTTCCAATCTCCTTCTCTCTTGATATTGGGCGGCCATCAAGGAAAGAGATAAAAACAAGCTTGAGCCAGATGGAGTCCAACCTGAAGTTGACATTTTGGCCGCATCGGTTGACAGAACTCTAGAGATAAAGAACTCTGGACATAGAATTCTACCATCAACTCCATATCTGGAGTGTCCATAAGCAGAACCACAACTGGGATTTACCCGATTCCTTTGACTTCTAATGAAACCAAACGAGTGGTTGTATTCCTGAACCTGAACCGCCGACAGAAACTGGCGCATGCATCTAACACTTCTTCTCATTTTTCCTTCCAACCCAAAGCTTATTATCCAAATCCAATTAACAGGTATGAGAATTGGTTTCACTCACAATTGACAGATTAGTCCTGCAACAACTAAAAATCATAACTCTGAACACTTAAACAATAAAAGACAACCAGATAAACTGAAAAAGAAAAAGAATGTTCTTAAATTTGCATATAGCATCGAAACCAACGAGAACTCTGATCTCAGTTACAATCAAGAGTAATGTTTTTTACTTCAAACTCTTCAAAACAAAATATTTCGTGACAATTTTAAATACTTCCAATCTTTAATTTTTACAGAAAGAAAAGAAGCAGATTAAAGAAACGTACCTGATCGAAGAAACATCAAAATTCACCCCCGGGAAGCAAAAACTTCAACCTTGACAATAAAACGAGAAAAAGACTAGAAAAAGAGGGTGGTAATAAATGTATTATGTACATAAATCAAAATTGATTTATGGTGCTCTCTCTATCACCAGCACCCCATTTCTCGGACAAAGAGACCGACTGAGAGATAAAGAGACTATAAGGTCGGAAAATTAAAGAAGAAAGAGACTCCCAAGTTGTTGTGAGGTTCGGTGTCCTTTTCCCCCATTTATTAACTGTTTAATAATGAAATTGGAAACTTCCCAGTGACTTGTTAAACATTAATCAGAACATAAACATGTGCTACATCACCTATGACTCTTTTGCTTGGTTTAATGAATGTCGCACTTTTTCCACCTTCCCATCACAAGTTTTGTGAATGAGTGACAAAAACGCGCCGTACAAACAAATCCATCGTGTTATATTCATTAAGGAGTGGACCCCATCAGATTCCCCATTCCCATAAGCTCGCCGCGAATCCGACCACCGCTTTTAAACACATGTGGGTTGCGGTTTGTGGGTGCGCCGTCTGCGACCTTGGTTCTGACAAGGACACATGTCAATGAGTACTTTTGGTTTTGGACTGTTACTGGGTACTTGGTGATGCAGGTCACTTTATCATATTAGATGGGTATAAGTTCTCTTTACTTCTTGGACGAGAGAACGGAGTCAATATAATTCATCCATCTCTGAGAGGGTTCTATTTGCTGACAACGAAGGTAATTCGGAGATGGCGAATCAAGGCGCGAAGAAGCGCAAAGAAGAGAACAGCCGCCACATGACCAAGATCCTTCAGCTCATCGTCGCATCTAATGTATGCCCCCTCTCATCTTATTGATCATCTTCACTCCTTTTTTATTTACTTCTTGTTGTGAGAACGTCAAAGTTACAAATCGGTAAAAGGGTCCGTGTAGTTTATCGAGATTGTTGGCCTTACCCTTGCAGTGAAGATGTAAAGTAATAAGGAACTTGGAATACTTAATGGGACTGGTTATAAAAAGTTTTGATTTTTCGCTTTGCTTTTCTTCAACATTCAATTGTTGGTATTTTTTTAAAAAAAAAACATTCAATTGTTTGAACATGGGTTTTCTTCTTTCTTGATTTTCTTCCTTTTTCCCAGCTCCCATGGTTTTTCTTGCATATTGGAGAGTATAACTTTCTTATTATTGATTGATGCCGTATTCAAAATTTTATCTTGGTGCGGCCCTACGGGAAAGTGCATTTTCACTGTTTTCCTTATCCTTTATCCGTGGTTTTGTTCGCTTCGTGTGGACTCTTTCGAGAAGGTATACTGCAGAATGTAGCATAGAATTTTGAAGTGTACATTAATATGAGTAGACTCTAGACTTCATGCACAAAAGCTTAAACTATAATAGGTGTACGACACATCCAAAACTAAAACAATGTAGCCACCAACAAAAATTGCAAAATCAACCACCACCATGTTTTTGTTGTTATTGAGGCGGTTGCTGCATATATACTGCTTTCTTCTGCCAATGCAATTTTACGAGGCTTGAGCATCACCACTGTAATTCCCGAGATGACGGAATGAACTTGAAGTTCTCCTGATAGGAAGTGTCAGGACTCCCACATCGGACAATTATAAAGGCATTCAAGAATTTATAATAATGTGCAAACCTCTTCCTCTTGAGCTAACTTTTGAGGATGAGTTAGGCACTTTAAACAGGAAGTATGATTGATTTATTCTACAATTGTCTTCTAACCTAGTGGTTTATTTTCTTCAATTGAAATTCAAAATTTGTAATGTAGACACAATTATGCTTATTGAATACATCTTAAATTTATCATTTTGTTAGCTCTGATTTCAATGGCAACTGCATCAACAATTTCCATTGTTACTATTTGATTTATGGTTGCATCCTTAAGTTTATTGCTGAACTTATTATTATGTTGGTGATTTAATTTCTGTCACCTAGGTTGTATATCTCCTGGTGAGGATGGTATTTTTCCATTCCTCTTTCACCTGGAAACACTGGGTGGGCCTAGTTTTGACTTCTCTGGCTTATTGGATTCCCTATAAACAACTTGCAGAAATGGCAAAACCTACTTACACTGATGATGGAGAGCTTCTTGATGGTGGATTTGATATGAGTACTGGTGGAATTTGTGGGTGTGTCATCCTCATACTTTCCTCTTCTTTTTTATGCCTTTCCAGTTTGATACCTGTTGTTGTGGATGTCTTATCCTCGGAAATTTCTTGTCAATAGAGAAAAAAGAAAGGAGGAAATTATGTTTTTCATGTGCATTATGTCCAAAATTAAGGTAAAAATTTTGCACAGATATTAACCTAAATCTGAATGCACCAAACCGATGTAGGAGAGCGTTATAGTGAACAATCTAAGAGCCTTTTGCACCATTCACCATGATCAGAGCTTAGTGTCATGAAAATTTACATGCATTAGAACATGATGAGGTTTATATACATGATGAGGTTTATATTGTGGACAATAGAAATAGGTCCATTCATTGCTGACACATTGAGGGTTCTTGATGAATTTGTGATTAACACTATTGTCACTTGATTGGGAGAACTTAAAGAATTGATAAAATCTTTATTATAATTTGGTTCCACTCTTTCAGAGGTTCCTTGTTATATTTTTGGGTTACGTGTTAATGTGTTAATCTTCTACTTTTTGTTATCTTTTTCAGCTATCTACATGATGTGATCTACATTACATGCTTTGTTCAAATCATGTCAATCATCTCGGAGAAATTTTGGTACTCATACCTGGTGGTAAGATCCTATAAACTTTTGACTTTTCACCTATGGATTTGCATGTGTAGCATGCTTCTGGTGTGGAAAGTTTGTTAAACTACACTTTAAAGATTCTTGTTTGCAGTGCAAGCTAAGTTTATCCTATTTTTGTTGTTTGGATACAAACATTTCTCTACATAGAGTGTCTTACTTAACTCGTGACTAAGTCTAATGTCAATAGTTTGTATTAGTCTAATTACAGTCAAGATAAAAAAATAGTTTTATCAGTTCAAAGTTCTAACAAAATTCAGGAGCTGGGCATATGATATTATACTCAAATTCGATAAAAATGATGACACACTAGAGATGTTGAATGTGAACGTTGTAGACAGAATTCTGGAATGCATATTTTATGCACACATTATGATATTCATGTGCCATATGAGATTCCATGACAGAGTAGCTTACTGAATTTCTTACTTGTGATAAGATTTCATGGTGGTTGATAAAACAAGAGAAAAACAAGTTCTTTATGGTTGTTGTTTGGTCTTAGATACCGGCATTTGGAGCATACAAATTGTTTGGACTAGTGAGAGGAATCTTACCGCAAGGTTCAGAGGTAAATCGATTCCAAACTTTATCAAAACATCACAAGCTTAAACTTAGTGTACATAATATGGTCTGCGATCTTCTCTTAATTAGGGAGTCGAAGAGGATGGAAAGACTCGCAAGAAGAGGGAAAAGCTGGAGAAGAAAGCTTCACGAGCCAAATTTGTGAGGACGAGAAACAAATAGATTCTTAAGATAACTTTAACCAGCAAAAGCAACCATTTGTTAGGTGGAGGAACTTGGTTTCTTTTACAGAGCTAGAGAATGGCTATTCCGGGCACTGCAAGTGATTTCTGATTTTCTTCTCAGTCCTTGGTGCAGGAAGATAACTGAAACCCTGATGTAATATGCATACAAAGTGGTTGACATTGTATTTTTACCTTAACTATCTTCCCAAATCAATCTGTAGTCTGTAGGCCTGAGAAAGATGAAACCTTTTTATGTTAATCAAGATGTAGCAAGCTATTGGAGGCTTGGGTAATCTAAATCCCGATCCGATTGGAGCCAAACATCATTTTGAATTTGATAAGTTAAGCTAAACAAAATCGTTTGATCTTAATTAGTTAATTAGTTTTGATCAAACTGAGATCATCTTTATGTAAAGAAAAAAGGCAATATATTAAACAAGTTTTTTGGAATTTGTCAGAAAAAAGGCAACATTAGAATCTCCAGTTGCTATAAATATTAACTAAAATATGGTTACGTTATATTCTCGTATTGGTTAATGGTCTCCGAGTCTGAAACGACAGCGCCGAAAATAGGAAAAATGTACGGCGGAGCCGATTAAGCCCCATTATGTGTCACGTCAAATCTTCATATTCGCTTCACTAGTATAATATTTAACGATGCTTTGCTTGACTGAAGCTTTGTACTTCCATGGCCTCCGCTCGAAGGATTCAAATTCCTTTCTCCTCCTTCCTCAAAGTACTCTTATCTCTCTCTACTCTGACTGTTTGCAAATATATTGTTTGATTTTTAAAAGTCGATGTCTTTGATTTATTGCAGAGGGCGAGTGTACGTGTATGTACTACTCCTGGCGTTCGAGAAGGTTCATTTTGCTTATAATCTTTTGCACTCTCATTGTTGCATGGCTAGATTTTTGGTATGGGTATTTTCAATTGTTCAGTGTAAGGAGAATTATTTTGGTAACAACTTATTCCAGGCTTCGGAGGAGGAAGCTTTCGAAGCTACAATGTGAACGGGTCCATGGACGAAACGCTTCTGAAATTGGAGGAACATGACGCGATTGATGGTGAACTGGCCAAAATTCGTACGGAGTTTGCAGCTGCAAAGCGGAGGTTTCTCCAAATTCCCGAGGCTCTCAAAAACATGCCCAAAATGAATCCTCAGGGTTTTCTTTTTCATTCTCACCTCTTACAGTTTTTTATTTGTGTTTTATTGCAAAGTAGTAATCTTTTCGTTGTTGAATTAGGGATATATGTGAATAAGAACATGAGATTGGATGACATACATGTTTATGGATTTGACTATGACTATACGTTGGCGCATTACTCTCCTAACTTGCAGACACTGATATATGATCTCGCTAAGGAGCATATGGTTAATGAGGTTAGTTTGCGAAATTTTAGTCATATTTTTGGTTCTCTAGTTGCTTTATGATTTCTTTCATGTTGGGGTATTTTGCAGTTTAAATATCCTGATATATGTATGGAGTTCAAATATGATCCAACGTTTCCTATTAGAGGCCTTTACTATGACAAGAAAAACGGCTGTCTCTTGAAGTTGGATTTCTTTGGATCTATTGAACTTGACGGATGCTACTTTGGCCATCGCAAGGTACTTCCATGTTTTTTTGGTCTAACCACATTGGTATATGATCTAAAAGTTAGCTATTTGGACCTATTGAGTTCATGTACAACTCAATAGACTTTCATAGTGAACATGTGTGTAACATACAACCTGTTGATCCGAGAAACAACACTTTTTGACTCAGATTGCATTGCTTATTAAATTCTTTTTATCTTCAGCTTGACATTCTGGAAATGGAAAAGATATATGGCACTCGACACATTGGTCGTGACCAAGCACTTGGTCTTGTTGGTTTGATGGATTTCTTTTGCTTCAGTGAGGTTAGTTTCACGTTCTTTGACAGGATATCAAGATGAACCTTAATCTGGCTGTTGTGCTGAAATTCAAACTGTTCGGTTGAATTCTACTCTCGCCATTACTAGGTGCTTGTATATCTCCTTATCTGAAAAGTTTTAATCACTGTCTCTCTTCCAGGGGGGACACAATTTCTAATGTTGCTGCAGTTAAGAAATAATTATTTTCTTGTGTCTGCGTTACCATATACATCTTCAAGTATGTATGTTTCCTGTATGCATGCACTATAGGCATCTATTACGTAATGCACATGTGTTTGTTGTGTGTATGTTATTCGTGCTTAAGAGAGAGGGAGAGAGAGAGTACAGCAGTACCCAGGTAAACAATGCTAGTTAGCTCCTTTCTGTTTCATCGGGTGTTAAGTATGACGTTCTTTGAGTTTCCTATTTCTTTTCCCCTTCGCTTGAAACTAATGAAACTCTTGATCGTTATCTTGTAGGCATGCCTTATTGCAGATATGGTGCAGTATTTTGTAGATGCTAAGCTTGACTTCGATACGTCCTACATTTATGAAGATGTAAATCGTGCAATTCAGTATGTTCATAAAAGTGGGTTGGTTCACAAAGGGATTCTTGCCAATCCTGATAGATATCTTGTGAAAAATGTGAGTCTAAATCTTTACCCAAAAGTTACAAGTATTGCCCAAACACACTGAGTTTGAGCTGAAGCTTTCATTTCTGATTAATAAGTTCATAGATACGCTTTCCGTCTTACCTGCATTTAAGGTGGTTAATATTTCAGGGTCAGGTATTTCGGTTTCTCAGGATGCTAAGGGACAAGGGGAAGAAACTATTTTTGATGACAAATTCTCCTTATTATTTTGTAGATGGAGGGATGCATTTTATGTTGGAGGTATAAAAAGGAACACCGTTTCTAACTTCTATAATGAAGTCATGTGATTGCGTGTTGTTATATGAAGAGCTTACGCCATTCCACATTATAACAGTTTGTAAATTTTTACATTTCCAGTCATTCAGACGTTCCATTTGCAGTGTCCTCTTCTTTTTCCTCTTTTTTGTTTCATAGGGTGTAACTCACGTCTTGATAAGATCAGAGAGGCGTTGAATAGGATGCTTTAAATGATAAAAAAGCTGCATGATTATCATAATCAGCTTCACAGCCACTTATATAGTGTCTGCAGAGCATAAAAATAAAATAGAAGCAATCAAATCGAGAATCTCAACATACATTCTCATTATTATTGTTCATTTTGGTTGCATTCCAAGTGAATTATCATCCATCATTGCAGGTTTCAAAGCAGATTTTGAATGATATTAGTCTAGAATGCAATTATTGCAACTTGCAAGTCATTTGAATAGTATTGAACATTTCTGTCCAAAGGGACTTTTTTGTCCTATCGTGAAAAATGTCTTCGAATGGTTTGTATACTTGTTTGCCTTATTTATCTGGATTCATATCAGAGTTTTTGTTGGATTGCTTGAAAATTTATTTTCATACTTTAAAAATGGCGTGGAAATTCATTTAGTGATTGCCTCACAGTAGATTGTGTTATTTTGTCTGGTTCAAAATATGAGATTAGCATTAGTATTATGGTATCACTATTTTTGTCTGTGTTGCTGCAAATGTATTTATAGAAAATCCGACATTTTTTATTCAATGAACCTTCTTGACATCTGTTTTAGGATGCTATTGGTTATAGAGACTCTTGGAGGGAACTTTTTGATGTTGTCATTGCTAAAGCAAATAAGCCTGCATTCTATACCTCTGAACACCCATTCCGGTTGGTATCTTTTCTTTCTGTTGATAAATTAAATTGATAACTGAATTTTTTTTTTTCCAGTTTTTAATATTTTAGTTATAGCTGGAAATCCAGCTAAACTACCTGAAAGGGCTGTATGTTTATTATCTTCAATTGAAACTGCAAGCTACACTACTGACTGGTTTTGGATTCCATGTAGCTGTTATGATACGGAGAAGGACACTCTAGCTTTTGCCAAGGTGGATGCTTTTCTTCCAAATAAGATATACTACCATGGATGCCTCAAATCCTTTCTTGAAATTACCAAGTGGAATGGTCCTGAGGTACATCTTATAATGTGGAGCTTCTGTCCTTGTGCGAGTGCATATAAGCTTCAGATGATTTTCTAGTACATTTATGCATGACCATTAAGTATGTTCCCCAGAATTTGAACTGATTGATTTTATTGGCTAAGAGGTACGTGAATAGAACTTATTGGTGTAATGAAAGAGAAACACACACTTTTCCTTTTTCACTTGGTAAAATTCAACTACAAACATCTCTTTAGTCACTATAGAAAAACTGTTGATCATTTTTGGCCAATGTTTATTTAGTTGTTAACATTTGCTTTGACTACTTGATTCATTTTTCTGTCTTTTTAGGTGATATACTTTGGGGATCACTTGTTTAGTGACTTAAGGGGACCTTCAAAGGCTGGTTGGCGTACTGCTGCCATCATTCATGAACTAGAAGTATGCATCTAGTCACATGCTTAGTTGTGCCATTTACAGTTTTTAAAGCTTCTGTTTCATGTTCTGATCAAGTGCAGTAATCGACAAAGCATGGGTTTAATATCAATCATTACAAACCCTGAAGATGTTTTACCCATATCACCCCAAAAGTTACTTTTTCTGATGGCAGGGACAGAATAACAATATTTTACAAGTTAGGGTACAGTTTTAAGGATTTAAAGAATTTCTTACAATTGCAGGATATAATATTGTTTTTTTCTTCTCACTAACTAAATTTGGCTGTTCAATATCAGTCCTGCTTTATTATGTTGAATCCTGGCATATTCCCTTCTTCTGTTATATCCGTAGTTCAAAATTTAAACTGTTCAAAGCCAGTCCACTGTCTTCTTTATTTTAATTGGTTTCTTGCTCTTGTTGTACTTCATCTTCATTGTTTCTTCTTCACCTTTCTTTGCTAAACAAATTATCAATTTAAAATGTTAAATGTTGTCTCATTTCGTTTCCAAATTTTGTGCGGAGTGAAATACTCATACAGAATGATGATAACTGCTAAACAAATTATCAATTTAAACTTGTTAAATGTTGTCTCAGTTTGTTTCCAAATTATGCAGAGTGAAATACGTATACAGAATGATGATAGCTATCGTTTTGAGCAGGTTGGTTTCTCTCGATTGCATTGCATTTTAGAAAGAAAAGAAAAAGCATGTGTCTCTCTCTGGATTGCTATCAAATACCATAGTCATGCCATTATTATCGGTTTGTTTAAAATGAGCTCCATCTTGTCCTCCATGCAGGCGAAATTTCACATCATACAAGAACTTCTTGGTAGATTGCATGCAACTGTAGGTAACAGCGCACGAAGTCTAGAATACTGGTCCCTCTTTAAGGAGTTGAATGAAGAGAGACGGAAGGCACGAGGAACGATGAAGAAAATGTTTAACCAGTTTTTTGGAGCCACTTTCCTCAGTGACACAGGCCAAGAATCTGCTTTTTCATATCACATCCACCAATATGCAGATGTGTATACCAGTAAACCTGAGAACTTTTTGCTCTATTCACCCGAAGCATGGCTTCATGTACCCTTTGATATCAAAATCATGCCTCATCACGTCAAGGTATGACCTTTTCTTATAAAAGCTCTCGTGTTTCTTTCTGTTTCTGGTAGGAAGTGATTTAGTATGATATTTACTATTTTTACAATGGCTTTCCCAGGCCAATTACTGTTGTGTAGTTGACATGCTAGTGTATCTGCTGGCTTATCACATATTAAGGATACTCTTAAATCTAAATAGTTACATGGCCAGAGTGGTGAGGAAGCTGTTCATTGTTTGAAATTAAAGTCTATATGATCCTTCAACTTGTTAGCTTCCCCAAGTGTTGAAGGTAGTAGTTTACATGAGATGTAGATCAAATACCCAGAAGCATTGAAGATGGTACACGAATCCTGATGGGAATTCCCAGTTATATCGAGTAACCCGGGAATGTAAAGTTTTTTAGGTGCATGTAATCTTTGGAACAATGGGGATAGAAATGTACTGCGTGCTTGAAGAAAAAGAAAAGTTGTAGAGGCTGACAACATAAGATTGATTAATAAAGAAGAGCAGTGGGTTTACATCTTTTTATTAAGTTGGGTCAAACTGGACTGAAATGCGAGGACCGAGTTCATGTAAAGACCAGTTCTTTTATTGGATATTATATGCTTTATATGGTGGTGATACCGTTCACTCATTTAAATTAAACTCGTCCGAAAATTCTATATGCTACTCTGCTGATGATAATTTTGTCCCTTTTCAGGTTCCATCATCTCTATTCACCGATCAATAGATACAAGATTCAGTATGGTTTCCTGGGAGTAAAATTTTTTCTTCTCCTGACAGTGCCCCAAAGTTCTTCTCATAATATGGTCGTCTTCAGCAATAAATCCAATGCCTTCATGATTTGGGAAGGGAGAGGCGATCGGCAAATTACTACATTATTTACAACTAAGATATAGCTAGACGAGTCCTGTACATGAAACAACTAATAACAGCTCTTTTCTTTTTCCCCCTTTTTTCGAAATTCCAGCCTCATTCTAGTCATGTTTGCCCATTAAAAGACTCTGAAATGTGGTCCACTTTATGCTTTGAAATGTTGATATTTTGGTACGTGGTCCACTTGATATTTTTATCTGATGTTGTGTTGTGCCTAAGCATTATGATGATTGCTTGGTGCACCGCTCGAATGTTGTCTCTCTGGGGCGTCCATAAATGCCGTTTGCTTTGGTGTATGGCCAATGAATTGTGAGAAAATGCTTTACAGATTTTGTCATGTGCTTGAACTGCAACGGTGGATGTCATTTTCAAGATACAACCTGTAATGCTTTCGGTTCTTGGTTTTCATCACTCTTTTATTCACGAACTAGCCGTCTATCCAAATTTCTCTTAAATTTATGATTTATGTGAATCCAGCCGGTGGGAATTCTATACAAATGGTAGAAATTCACTGGTTTAAGGTGCCACCGTCTCAGGAGATATCTAGATGTTGGATTAATAAATAATAATAAACATCAACTAAATAATAAATGTCACATAACTATTATTTGTACAAAGATAATACCTTATCAGAATCCTTAATGCTATTAGCCAGGTTAATGTTCGGTATTGCCCTTGTAATATAGAAATTGTAAGGTGAGGTAACTTCTTAGTAACCACTAGAAATCGATTATAATATTATCACCGTTAATGTCATCTCCTCCTTTTCTCC
>JANIHZ010000008.1:620200-632214 GCA_027478365.1 Erythroxylum rufum
GCCCTACTGAGGTAGTATAATCCTTATAAAGAAAGATTGCATGCTCGTTCCGCTCATTGCTATTTAGTAAGATATCTTAACCATTTTAAAGCTACAGCTTTTATTGTATAAAAGGTGGGACCAGAATAGTGGAATCACAAACAGCTAAGTTTCTGGAATATATTGTCTATGATGATGGTGGGCTCTTTGATCTTTAGGATGATAACAGGGCGGATATTACAGTTATCATGTATCCACTACTCATACAATTAGATTCGGTGGATCTAGGTCTCTGTACCATGCCTGTATAAGAACAGGAATCCATACCTGTACACACAGAGGTTTCCTGGGGGTACAAGATCTAATGCATTTAGGTAGATCCACCAGAGTGAGACAACATGTTATCTCATCTGTTTACATAATCTATCAGGTGTATAGGACTATGCTATTAGACATGTTATGGATCCATTTACTTTTACAGATGTTGTTTCTGGACCCAATGTAGATTTATGGTGGGTTGTAATCACTGATGAGATGCAAGTTATAAAGCATAGTAAGGTATGAGAGCTAGTTGGTTTGCATCGGAATTGCAAACCCATCAGTTGTAAATGAAGTTTTGGATTTAAAGGAATTCGAGATAAAGTTCAGCAGTTTATAGGCTTGCTCAATTGTCTAATGGTTCACTCGGGGAGAAAGGTTGACTTTAATGTTACTTTTTCTTTTGTATCCTCATAGGATACATTTTGAGTGATTAAGGCAATTGTAGCTCATGATGATATAGAGTTACATCAGATGGCTATCAAAATCGCTTTCTTGAATAAAAATCTTTATGAAAAGGAGTTATATGGTACAACCTAAAAATTCAGGATTCAGATGGAACTAACATGGTTTGTACGTTAAGCAGATCAATATATGGTTTACATCAAACCTTCTGAAAGTGACACCTTACAGTTGATGAGGTTGTGACCTCTTTCGACTTCATGGAAAATAAAGTTAAAAAATGCTTGTACTATAAGGTCGGGGGGCAAAGTTATCTTCCTATTACTACATGTGGATGATATATTACTCACGTCAAATTACTTGACCATGTTGTATGAGATTAAGCAACTTTTGGTCAAGAACTTTGACATGAAAGACCTTGGTGTAGCATCTTCTGTCGTAGGTATTCAGATTCACCGGGACATATCTCAACACTCATCAGACCTCTCACAGAGTGCATACATTGAGTTTGTGTTACAAAGGTTTAATACAGTTAACAGTAAACCTGTCGTAACACCTATCTCTCACAGTGAGAGATAATCTTTAGCACAGTATCCAAACAATAACGTAAAGAGAGAGGTTATAAGTAATGTTCCGTATTTTAGTACAGTTGATAGCTTGATGTGTGCTCAGCTATATATTAGGCAGGACATTGCATTGACTGTTTGACTGTTTGGTCAATATCTGGTTAACTCAGGTGTAGACCATTGGAATACAGTCAAGCGAGTGTTGAGATACTAAAAGGAATAAAGGATTTTATGTTGGCATATAGAAAATTCAACAGACTAAATCTCGTAGGGAATTTAGATTCAAATTTAGCTATGTGTTTGAATGATCGAAAGTCCACTTAAGGTTAAAGTTTAAGTTTGCAGCTTACAATGTCGTGAAAGTGTGTCAAGTAGACACAGGTAACTTCCTCGACTATGCATATAGAGTGCATGCTATGGGCTGCTTCATAGACGGTTTAACTCAGAAACTTGATTTCTGAGTTATCTGTGGTTGATTCAGCAGCTAGACACATTCGATTGTACTGTGATAATCTTGTTGTTGTGTTGTTTAATAATAACAAAGAATATCATAGGGTCTTAGCATTTAAAAGTCAATTACTTGGTCATAAAGGTGTTGATACAAAAATGTGACATTAAGGTTTGGAGCATTTAAAGGCTGAGGAAATGTTAGTCGATCCTTTAACTAAAAGACTTCGCCCACTTGTGTTTGTAACACAAATATACAGTATGGGTGTTTTGAAGTACTTAGACACTGTTAGTTAATGGATCGTTATGTTTGCTCCATGTACATTTGTACATTGTGATGTATTATGACAGTATAATGGTTCATCGATAAAGATGGTCATTGTTTATTCTCAATAATCTGTGTTACGTATATTGTCATGATACGTATGAAAGTCTTAAGATTTGTGTCAATTTTAAGCATTTAAAGGTCACTGGGCAAATGTACAAATTGACCTTACGCCTATGTCATTTAGACGAATACAGTTTTAAACGGATATAGCATGACATAAGGGATATAAGTTTTTTTTAATCCCATAAAGGTTCTCTAATACAGTTTAGCATTCAGTTGGAGAACATAAAGGTTTTCTTTAATGCAGTTTAGCATTTGGTGAGAGGAAACAAGTTTTTTCTAATGCTATTTAGCATTTGGTGAGAGAAAACAGGATTTCTCTAATGCAGTTTAGCATAAAGTTGGAGAAATCGAGACCTATAAATGAAGATGATATAATTAGATCATAAAGACATGATCCTAATTTGTCACACTCTATTTTCCCATTCATGTTAGTGAGGTATTAAGTATACGTGATTGTATTGGATCTATGTCGCACATTACATATACATTTGATACTTTTTGGTATCGAAAGCCTTGCAATACGAAATGATGGACTTTCGTTATCTTTGGATTAAATGTTTTGTTTTTTAAACTTAGTCGACTAATACAGTAGCATGAGTTAATCGAGTTTTTAAACTAGAGTCAAAACTACAATTAATACTTGTCCAAGGGGGAGAATGTTGGACAATTTTATCATTTCTTATAAAGTTGGACAACTATTAATTGCATTTTTTTAGTTTTTTTAATAACTTATCGATTAAGTTACGTAATTTGATCCAAATAAAGATAATAAAGTGACCCAATAAATAATATAAATTAATGAGTCAAAGTCCGTGTAAAAAATAGATCTCAATCAGTGTGGACCGGACCTATATCGGTCTTGTGATGGGGAAGCCAGATATAGAAGCTATATATAAAGGTTAAGGTATTTTATAGTTGCTCATATATTAATCGTAAGTATAAGGATTCTTTGTCTCATTAAGAGAGCTTACGTTTTAAGAAAATTATAGAAAGACCTTAACTGAATCCCAGAGAATAGTTCCTGTGAAGACGGCGGTGGATTCGCGCTTGTTTTAACTTTGAAAAGTTCGTTTGATATTACAAAAATTGAAATTAGGTATTTTCTGCATTTCTTCGTTTTTTGTCCTTTCACATTCAATTCAGATACGTAACTAAGATACTGTTACGTATTACAATTACTTCTTAGTAAACACCTTGCTTGTTGCTTGTTTCCTCTTGATATTGTCTTCCTCGTTAACAAATAATACGTTCTGAAGTACATGTTCCATCCTCAGCTTCTTTTGAAGGCCACCACTCTAATCGTCAAACCCGCAGTTTCTTGCAAGACACGAAACTGAAGCCATTGAACAAGTTACATAATTTGTTAGCTCTCAAGGGTTTCAGATAATTTTAATAAATAAACCCATTTATAATGTTAAGGGAGTATTGTGTGAATGTGACACTATATTCAAGAAGGTTGGCTGCAAGATGATTGAAGTTGTGAGCATGAAAGAACCGACCAGTGTTTAATAGGGTGGCTGAGAGCTTTAACACTTGGATTGTGACTTAGGATGATGAGACTGGATATGCATATATGCAATGAGATGGATTCCAGCAGGCTGATTTAAAAGTTTGGTGAAGATCAATAAATTGTGTAGCAGCCATAATTGGCTTTAGTATGAGCTGCTGCTTTTTCTTGGGGTTGAGAGCATTCATTGGCCAGCTCTTTGTCTTTTTCTTCTACTACTGTGCCACGTTATAGTTGGCAATGGGTCCAAGCTGAGACCGTACGTTTTTATATTCTGAATTTGAAGCAAAACATGCTTTATTTGAGTTCAGTTAAAATGAGCTCTTTATTTAACTTAAAATTTATCTGTTAATATGAAACCTAATGATGAGGAGTTTTCAGCAAAAAGTGGAGTGCTGTGCTCGGCGCATTCATAACAGTCACTTCTTGTGTCCAGCTTCCACGAACAGATCGTGGGCCAAGTCTGCAAGCTCAGTGACTAACCCTACAGTCATGTTAATTATAAGCACATGTCACCTCATTCCAAGCAATCTGCTTGATTCAATCTGATCCTAAAAAGTGAAAACATAAAGAGCACAAAATTATTAACTTCAATAAGAGAGGCCATCACACTAACCATGATAAGTCTGTTACTGGACCAAAGCACAGAGAAAAAGGCATCTAGTCTGATTCTCAAGATATACTTAATCTTGTAATTACTTTTTGCCCAGTTGACATCTTATATTTATTTTAGTTGAGGACATCACGACGACATTGATTGCGAGAGATTAATGTTACTCTCTTTAGTAGCTAATTAATGTGTGAATTTCTTAGCTAAGTAAAATTTCTTAGCTATGATTTGATGACTTTTTTGGGAGACTCCAACTTCGAGATTTCGATTGTTGCTTCAGACTGATCAGCGATCAGTGGCCTTCTTACGGCATTAGTCCTCATTTGTTTCTTGTATCCGTTTAACCCAAAAAAGAAAAACTTTAGAGGCTGTATTAGGTCAGCTTGAGTTAGTCAATAAAGTAATGATATACCCCCCAAAAAACACAAGACAAATTCATTGTCTTAAGAACACGTACAAGATTAAAATTCATCACTTAGAAAAAAATTGGGGTTAGTCATAAAATCATGATGAATCCAAGTTTTAAATTAGGGAGAATTCATTTAATTCTTGTAAAACGTGTGATTGGCAAACTACCAATTCTTAGTCTCAGTAAATTTTCATTGTAAAAATGGTTTGATATGGTATGAATAACAAGAAAAAGAAGAGTTGCTTTTTGGGTCAAGGTAAGCAGCTTACGTATTGGACACAGTAACGTAAACAAAATTGACATATGTTTAATATAAGTTGCAGAAATCCTATACTTCCCTTTCTCGTACAGAACAACGTCAATACATGAACCTTGATGAGAGGGGCTTTAAATAAAAGCACATGAAATCATATGGCTAAGTAGATGGAACGTGTTGCTTGATTGTTCACCCACTCTTCTTCTTTTTTAGTCTCCATCTCACCTTCAAATTTCTCTCACGGCTTCTTCTATTTTACATAGTATAAGAAGAGTGCGAACATAAGAAGCAAAACTAAGCATCAGAAGCAGAATCTAACCTGAAAACTACTTCAGATGGACGAAGAACTTCCCACCGTTTGTGTTCTTGATGCTTCAAATTATGTTGGGTTTTGGATTGTTAAAGGGTTGTTGAGCAGGGGCTACTCGGTTCATGCAGCCGTGCAAAAGAATGGTAAGATAGTTCCTTTCATTTTGGTGTCTTTGACTACCCAATTCCCTTTTTTCCTTCCCTGTCAAAAAATTCTTTTTTTTTAATTGTTCTCTCCTAAAAGATCATGCTTTTGATAGTCCTGTTCTTGGGTTTGTTTCAGGAGAGGCGGAGATTCAGAAGAAAATAAGGGAGATGGAGAAAGAGGAGGAGAAACTGGTTGTCTTTGGTATTGATATATTGGATTATCAAAGCATATTAGTTGCTTTGAAGGGTTGTTCTGCTTTATTCTGCTGCTTGGACAGCCCCGATGGTTATGATGTTAGTTGATCGAAGTTGACTTATATCATATCTCTTCTTACATCTGCATTTGTGGTTTCTATCTGATTTTAACTATATTGACTCTTCTATTGATGATTTTTGTGCAGGATGTAATGGTTGATTTGGAGGCCAGAGGAGCAATCAATATAGTGGAGGCATGTGCACAAACTGACGGTATAGAGAAAATTGTGTTCAGTTCTTCTTTAACTGCAGCAATTTGGAAAGAGAACATTTCTACGGAGAAGGATGTTGACGAGAGGTCTTGGAGTGATCGAGAGTTTTGCAAGAAACTGAAGGTTTGTATCCAATCTTTTCCTTTTTTTTCTGTTATTTTATTGTTTCTGATCACTTGTTAGTGATATTGAGTGTTTAATTCACAATCTTTTCCCTTTTATTTCCGTTGGATTCCTCTCCTGGAAAAGCAAGAGCAATTGATCAAAGATTCAAACTTTAGTAAACCCTTAGACTTGTTCTTCTTATGATCGAAATAAAAAAAATGTTGTAGGAAAGCGAATGGGTCGGATTAGAAGTCCTTTTCATGTCCATTTTTCTTTTGAGATCTCCAATCAGAAAAAGTCAAGCTATTTTATCCTATTGATTTTCCATTTAAGGGATTTTGAAATTTGACAGATCATTCATATAGTCAAATTTGGGATTATACTGCGTTGTCTTTTTCTGTATATTCAATGATTCAGCTATCTTCTCTAATAATGGTCAATTTGGTTACTTAGTTTTGCATGTTAGTTGATGTTTTCTGATCTTCTTGTTGATTTGCAGTTGTGGTATGCTCTAGCAAAGACACAATCTGAGCAGGCAGCTTGGGCATTAGCCATGGACCGCACGCTTAACATGGTTACAATTAATGCTGGACTGGTTCTGGGTCCTGGAGTCACTCAACAAAATCCTCTGTCAACTATGTCCTACCTCAAAGGTACAGAAACTGTCAAACATGTTCTTTTGTTAGAAAAAGAACAATGCTTAAAACATTAAGCTGAAGAGAATCCTGGAATTGAAAAATGTTAAACAGGAGCAGCTCAGATGTATGAAAATGGAGTGCTTGCTTTTGTGGATGTGAAGTTCCTTGCTGATATTCATATCAGAGCATTTGAGGATCGGTCTACTTCTGGGCGTTACTTCTGCTTCAACCAGATAGTGAATACTGAGGAGGAAGCTGTCAAACTTGCACAAAGCTTGAGCCCTTTAATATCTCTACCACCAAGGTAAGTCAAGATTGATACATATTATCTCCTTCTTTTGATAGTCAGAGGGCAACTGGGTCTTATTGCTCGTTAGAAACTGAAACACTGGTAGATACTTGAAGCTAATTTGGACACTAATCTGTACAGATACAAGTGCCAAGGAAGTGAGGTATACGCTGAGAAGTTGACGACAAAGAAGTTGAACAAGCTAGTGGAGGGCACTGCCTGCTAAATCTGCCTAAGCAACGTGCTGCATTGTGGTTTTGCAGATTAAAGGATTGGATGTACATATTCTATTTGGTTGAAATCAGTATCATCTCTATCCAGTTTTACGTATTAAAGCTGTAAATGGTCTTGATGCCATTCATGGTGAAAAGCCATGCCAAGAATTCTAGGGTTATATTTGATGCTTGCACATCCTCTTGTTTCAACTCTCAGAGGCTTCCAAACTCTAGCCTGTTAATGATGTGTACTTATGTTACCTAACTAAGTCTTAAATCGGTAAAAGCCTAATAGACCTAAAAGGTCCTCAAGGGTGAAACGAAATAATCCAAAATACTTGGATCGTTCGGATTGTTATGTTGAGTTTATAAGGTTTGATTGAATCAAACGTTAAGATCAAGTCTAGAAGTATTTATTTTAATCTAATTGGGACCTATCAATGGTATCAAAGCTTGACAAAACACTATGACAACTTATAAAGAGCAGATCGAGATTCTTGAGGTAGGATTAAGTGTTTTCAAGATGGTTTTTTTCACTTAAAAATCAGCATGGTTGATCGGTTGCACAGTTTGAAGGGTATCATTAGCAAGATACTGAAGTCCTACTTTCAAAGTAGGAGATGCCATCCAAAAACACCAACGAGCACCGTAGGAACTCTTCCAATGGTCAATTTCACAACTTAGGAGACATCTCTAGGAATACTACGAATGGTAGGCGTTCTCAATTCTCTTCCGAACTTACCGAACTCGAATTTCTTAGATATTCTAATGATGACCCTATTGAATGGTTCACAAAAGCGGATCAATTCTTTGAATATCAAAATACCTATAAGGCAGGACTGTTTATATATTTTCCTTCCGCCTGGAGGGTGAAGCCAATCAATGGTGGTAATGGCTTCATCAAGCTTACAAGGAAGAAGGCAAAGAGGTGACGTCGCAATTCTTAGTTCAGGAACTATGGGCTTGGTTTGATCCTATAGATTGTGAAGATTTCGATGAGGCCTTATCTAAAATAAAGCAAGCCGGATTCTTACGGAATTACCAAAAGGAATTCGAGAGATTAGGTAATTGAGAACATGGTTGAACACACAAAAAGCTTTAGTCGGGACATTCATGGGCAGACTCAAGGTAGAAATCACAGGTGGCATTCGGATGTTTAAACCGAAACCTTTGAAGGAAGCAATTAGTCTTGCAAGGATGAGGGATGAACAAGTAAGCGGACAGCGGAAATTCACCCAGCCAATCACTCATGCAACAGTTGACTCTTTCCTAAACACCACTCAAGAATTCAACCTCAATAAATCGATTAACTTGGGATGAAATGTAGAAAAGATGAGCATAGGTTCTCTGTTTCAATTGTGACGAAAAGTTTACTCCTTATCATAAATGTCAAAGACCTCAACTTCTAGTGTTAAAAGGCAATAATGCAACTTAAGAAAATTCTTAGGATATGCAAGATCGATTCATGAACCTTAAAGATAAGGTTCAGCTCGAAGGGTAAGGTAATGATACGCCTAAAAGGTCCTTAAACATGCCACGAAATAATCCAAAATATTTAAATTGGTCATGAGTTGATAAGAATTGTTATCTTAATTTGGTAAGATTTGATATAGTTTGACTGCATATTAAGTATTTTCACTATGTTTTGAGATCCTAATTTTTAGAAAAAAAATAGTTATGTTTCTTCTGTATTTATTCTCATTTGATGGAGAAAAAAAGGCAAAACTAGAGTGACAGAGAACTAGAATGCTTGAGATAGAACTTTCCAAGGCGAATATTTATTTTTCTTCTAAACAATAATCAGAATCTGAAAGCCTTAAAGGTCCAAAAGTATTGTGAATCGAACAACTCGTAATTGCAGCAGCTAAAGTATCTAATTCAATATATTGTACAGTACAACGGGAGTTAGTAAAGGAGTATCAAAGACTTCAAAGTAAGAAACTAGTGCTCTTTATTCCTTCTTGACACAATTTCCAAGGCCCAAGCTTTGCCCACATCAGTCTGGAATTTGCCTGCAAACAATTTTAAATGATAGTTACATCGATTACTTGGTATCCTATTAATGGTAGATGCTAATGATGCTTCTCTAAATCAAATACCATTTTCTTGACTTTGATTAAGGATGCATGGAAACACAAAGGAAGATCATGGTCACAATTAATTATGTGAAAATGCAGATTGACTAGAGATTGAGCGCAGAATTCACACACCTGCAGTTGACTGGAAAAACTCATCCAGATCTTTCCCTTGCTCTGCATAGACCCAGAAACAATGTCAATATTTAATAAACTGACATTTGCACATAAATGGTGATCCAATCACGCCTTCCTGTCCCAAATTACAGTGAACATGACAACAAATTCGCAGGATAAGATGGGCGTGCAATGTCAGCTAGTAATTAGGTTTTGTTACGAGGCAAACAAAAACATTAATCATTCACCTCGTAATTCAGAATGCTATTTTAGAAAACTGCAATTTCTACAATTTTTCACATGTCCAAAGATAACTATATAAACTTTGCATATGGATGTACTCATTGGTTGCACCATAATGCTTAAATGAGAGACTACAATTTGATTTTAACAACTATACCCAGCACAAGTATGACTTTCAATTCAAAACTTTCAGCATCATGCCTCACCTTTTTCGTACTCTAAGGCTTGAAGTATCATCTCCACCTAAATAAAACAGTTGATGAAAATGCAAAATCAGATTACAGATCATGATTTAAAGTAACAGAAGCTAAGTATTGCGTGTTTCAATTATAATGAAAACCACCAAAATATCTCCCATTACTAGACACATTCTAATTGCTGCCAATTCAAGCAATAGTACTCCTAATACAATATACCTTGTCAAAATCCTTCACAAGTTTAGCTTCGGATGAAGAGTTTTCCTCATACTCCATCCATAAGTCAAACATTTCCTGAGCTGGAAAACAACTTTAATAACATTACACATACGCACACACAAAAAGTGGATGAATGACATGTGATGAGATGAAAAGAGTATGATTGACATACCTCTTGGCCCTCCACCTATCAATTTGCACATGTGATCCAATGCTTCCTGCTCTCGTCTACTCTTTTCCGTCTTTGTGATCCCGTCCATAGGAGTTATATCACCGACAATGGCTGCTCAAATAATTTGGAAAAGGACAATTAGAAATTTACAAAGCCATTACCTAGGGGAAAAAGAAAGACCAAGACTCCAGTTGAGTAGAAGCATCTCAATACCCAAACATTAAAGGGTACGATTCACAACATAATTTTCACCTCAGGTTTTCAGGTAGAAGTGAGTTAAATTAAAACATAATGTGGGATGACTAAATCCAACCAGTGGTTCCGTTGAAAGGAAACAAATTTATGGTTTAAGTTCTTTAACTGAAGCCCTAGGGAACAAGATGTTTGGGCACCGCCAAAGTACATATCTCCACCCTACAGTATCAAATGCTTACATTAACCAGAACTCTAATTATCTGATTTTGATATGATGAAAAAAAGCAAGTGGAACAAGTACCTTCTGCAATATCGTGAACAATGGCCATTTTCACACACCTGAAAAATCACCACGAACTACATTTCTTCAATCAAACATGAAGTTGAATTACACAAAGAAAGTAAAGTAGACTAAAACATTAAAACAATCTGAACCTGTCTCGATTTATGCCAGGAATATCCGGAGCAACAAGAGCCATTAAACCCATTCTGTACATATGATCAGCAATCGACTCCGGTTCATTTACATCTCTCTTCACCCACCCAGTTCTCTTAGTTGTCTACTCAAGGGAAAAAAAAAAACGAAAAAGAAACAAACCCAACAACGAAAATTTCAGAAATGCGACAAAAAAGGCGCAACAATAAGAAGGAACAGAAAAGACTGTGACTTTATTGACAGAAACAATACCTTGAGGCGGTGACATAGGGAGAGGAAATCGACGGCGGAAGAAGCAGAAGGGGACCGCGAAGCAGCATCATCGGAGACACCGCGCACTGCTGTGACGGATGAGGAAGCGTTGGAGGGCATAGAGTGGACGCTGGAGGTAGTAAATGATGTGAAGCGTAGTTGTTGAGTGGCAGCGAAGGAAGGTGAGAACAATAGCAGAGCTGATGATCTGCACTGCCACGCTCGTACTTTGCTCCCCATTTCTTTGGGCTCTTCTTTTTTTTTTTGTACTTTTTTTCTCTTTTCTTATTTAAATTTTTGGGTTTAAAAAAACTCCAAAAATATTCATATTCTTTTGGAAAAATATTAGAGAATATTTATAAAAAAAACTTAGAAATTAGGAGATTCGGTATATGCGATTCGAGTGTGTGTTTGAGAGACTTTCGAAATAGTCCTATCCAGTTTAGGCTCAGCCCAAAGGCATCCTGTTGTAGAGACAAACTTGTTAAAATTGGCTCTTTCTTTATCATAATTTGAGAGTAAATTAGGTCGTCAAATTTGAGTTATTATAGAGTAAGTTTATGTGATTTAAATTTTAAATATAGAAAATTCACGTTAATACTTTCTAAATTAAAGCTCATAATATAAACAACAACAAAAACGGCGATCTAATAAAAAATCTTACTAAATATAAGGTCTACGAAAATTTTGTGTACTAATTTTTAGTTTTAACTAGTTGAGAGGTTGATCTCGAATGACCCACAAAAAAAGGAATAAATGAAAATAATTTTAATTAATTAATTAATCAAAAGAAAGTAAAAATAAAAATAAAGTACTAAAAATTTATTATTGTTATTAAAAATAAGTAGGAGATTAGTAATGATAATAATAGTAATAATAAAAACAAATAAGAATGGTGATAATAATAATAAATAGGAAAATAATAGTGTTAAAAGCCCGTGATATAATTAATATGATTAAAGATATCATAATATTGTTATTCTTTCAATATTTCTTTTGTTTAACATAAAAATATATATTATGGATATAAACCTTTGTTAGAATTATTTGTCT
>JANIHZ010000008.1:647369-658300 GCA_027478365.1 Erythroxylum rufum
TAATTCTTTAATTAATTTTATAAATATTGGATCGATTTTGTTATTTGACAATTTATCGTCAATTTTTTAAGTAGTTTATATATAATATGCAATTTAGGTGCTATTACCTACATTTATTATCTATTACATACTCGAAAAATAATAATTACGATTAAAAGAAAAAAAAGGACCAAGGTTTAGTATTTATTTAGGAAAAATTGGGTATTGGATCGGGTGGTTAATGCTGTGCTGTTTATAATTTACTTGGGTTTGCTACCTGAATCCAGAACGCAGCGTTTCGTGATTCTCCACTTTCAGATTGCGAGTCCCACTACGTTAAGAGTTCTAAGTGGCGGTAACCGTTGAGAAATTTCAGCGAATCGCCAAACGAACGAACGAACGAACGATCCAACCCCAAATTCCTCCGACTGGATTTTATCGTTACTAGCCATGGCCGACGAGGTCAGTTTTCCTCTCTCTCTCGCTCTTTCTATGTTTCTAGATAAGTTTATGTTTGATTTTGTTATAGGATCCTTTGTTTGGTTCTCGAGAAATGGAAAATGTTTGACAAAACTTTCAACTTTTCTCTTGAGATTTCTGATTGTTAAACTATTCGTTTTCCCTGTGTTGGTCAAACTGTTTTAATCGTAGCCTTTAGGTACATTCTCTTGTTTCATCAATAATTATGATATTAGCCTTTTTGTATGTGTGTGTAATAAACATTTTCTTAGATTGAGCTGAAAACTGCTCCTGCTGACTTTCGATTCCCTACAACAAATCAAACTAGGCACTGTTTCACTCGCTACATTGAGTTTCACAGGTACATTCTTTGTACGATTTGCACTGAAATTTGTTATATATGTATGTGTGTATAAAGTCATCATACTTGAGCTCGCATTATACCATACAGGTGTGTGGCAGCAAAGGGTGATGAATCTAATGATTGTGAAAGATTTGCCAAATATTATCGTGCCCTTTGCCCTGGAGAATGGGTGAGCAGATCACTTTTTTACCTTTAACCATATTGGATTAAGAAGTCACTTCATGATATTTTGAAACCTAGATTATCTTTTAAATTGTTAAACTTTGCATTCAATTGGAAATGGATGGTATTCGTGTTGCTACTTTACTTTAGTTGCAGCTGTTCTTGTTTCTAAAGACAGTGGTAGATCATGGGTGGTGTAGGATTCGATGATTCATGCAATATGATAAACTTGTGATGATTTTGTTGCATCACCTGTTTTCTGCTTATTGTCTGCTAATGGAATCAACATCTGCCATTGCAAGCTTTTCAAGGGTAACATAAAGAAGGGATAACAAATTTTAAAGTGTCGAATCTTTTAAGATTTTTTCAATTCAGTGTTTATAAAATGTAGGCGTCTATGTAAAAAATTAATTGCTAATTAATCATTTACTTGGACTAAAATATTCAATTGGGTGATTTCGTCAATATAAATGATTAGTTAGCAATTAATTTTTTATGTAGATATCTACATGTTATGGACAAAACAGATTTTGTTAGTTAAATTAGTAAAATATTAACAAAAATAACTTTTTGAAGGGAATTGTTAATGTTATAAAAATTTAGTCAATTAAAAAATTTAAAAACTTGAACATCAAATTAAAAAAAACACAAAAAGATTGGACTATTATCCCTATTAAGAAAGTTGAAAAAAGTAATGTAATTATGATTGGATGATTTTGGGTTTTTGACGTTTTGTTTGGATGTCGACTACCATCATCTGATTTCTTTTATTTGTTTGACTAATGCAGCACTATTGTAGTCACACTTGAATTATATAATGCTAGTGTTGTGTTTTCATCCAATTTTACATCCAGCAGTAGAGATGAGTTGATTTGTGGGTTGTAAGCTTATAGGGTGTTAAAGTCTAGAAGTTTTGATTCTTCCATTATTGATGGATTTGTTAGAATAGATAAGTTCCTTACAGTTGGATTGTTTTTAATTTGTATAAAGAAAGCAAGCATTCTCTGTTCCTCGAGTCACATTTTGCTCCCTCTTCGATGTGCTTAAATTGCTGCAGGTTGAAAGGTGGAATGAACAGAGAGAGAATGGAACGTTTCCCGGACCTCTTTGATCTCTGTCCAGCACTCAGATGAATCTTCTTGGGTGACATTGCTCAATGTACTTCTGGTACGTCTTGGTTGTCCATTGATAATGAACAATAATGCTTAGTGTTTCCTTTGACTCTTATAGTGTGAAGGAAATGTCTGGATTTTTTATAAATTGTTTTTGTTATTTTAATTTGTCATTCCTTTTAGGTTTCTTTTTGTACCCTGCATGTTGAGACACGTGTTGAAATTTTTTAAAAAAATCAGATCTGAATTCGAATTTAATCAAATATAATTTGGTTCGATAATTTCAGATGATCTAATTAATATTTTCAAACCAGTCCAATCTAAATATTTTTTATTAAATTCAGATTCAAATTCAAATTCTATTAAACTGAAATTAATTCGTTGAATTTTGATCAGTACTCAGTTGTCATCTCTCCTACATGTTTGTTTTGCTATTTGAAAATTAAGCACGAAAGATGGCTTTTAAATCAAAATATTTTAAGGTCAGTCGCCATATACCCGACAACTATTGATGGATCTCATTGAACTTCTGATGAAGCCACATGGAAAAGGACTTTGCCCACTTCCACAAAGGCAAAAGAAAGCCTATTAATAAGCAAAATGTGAACTCTTGCTCTGCTGTTTCCTTTTCCCTATGATATAAATCATGAATTGGGTTTTGAAATCATTGACTAGGACAAACATTGTGATGGAATGGTCTGTGGAGTTGTTGAACTATTTTTCGCTTACCATATTTCTGTGCCATTTCTGACCTTAAGATAAACACTTCACCTAGATATGTCTTCATATTGGCATTGAACTTCCATTCACTTTCTCTCTACACACCAGGAAAATGCAATGTGAAACCAGATGGACTATTTCACTTAAACTAATCATCTGGGTCCATCAACTTAAGAAAAACAAGAAGAAATAGACACGGCAATAGTTGTATTTATCAATCATGGTGACATGACAATGATACCACGTAGCTTAAAAACAAAAAATCCATTCATATTACTCAGTCGGCTGTTTGCTTGATGATTTTGATGGGTAACATATGAGCTATGAGCATGATATACCAAAAAAAAAAAAAAGGTTATACCCCAGAAATAAAATTGGACTTCAATTAAGCAACAAAATGATTGTAAAACCTACGTTGAGATGTATGAATTAATTTAATCAAAATTATTTTTGGCTTTAATTTCACAGTTGTTATGGGTAAGACCACTCTTTGTCTTAACCACCATGACTTTAAAAAGCCTGAAAAGTCGAGAGGACGACAAGCTTTGGGTTGTTTCTTGCGTCCACGGCACAATGGTTCCAGATTTCACGTATTGGTACGAGATGACGGTCTTTCGGATTAGAGCTAATTACTTGGGTCCTGTTTGGACCCAAGATAGCGACCGTAGCCAATTTGAACAAGTCTTCTGAAAGTGGAAAAAAAAAGAACTCGTATTTATCTCATTAAAAAATTCTTTTTTTTTTTTCCTTTTACAAAATAAGGAAACCACAAAGCACAAACTGAAGGCGCAAGTCAAGCGTTGACGTTGTACAATTACGAGGAACATTATAAGCTGAGTAAACTTTATGCATCGAAAACTAGGCTTTTACAATAAGCATTGAATACCTTAGGAAGCTCTTCCTTTTTAATCAGTCAAAGCAGACGTGTTAGAATCCCTATGGAAGCAAATATAAAAATGTATGGTTAGGAACTGTCTTGTGAGATAATTGTGTAAACCTTGACTTACAAGGAATGAGGTTTTCTCGTCTTCAAAGACTTCTTCTTGTCCTCGAATATGATTTTTAAATTTTATTAAAAATTTATTTGAAGCTTATCAAAATATGATTTATAAATTTAAAGTTTGTTTTAAAAAAGGTAATAAAAATCTCTTAGTATTTAAATCGAAACAATCACGCATCTCTTCGTTGACCGTTGGTATCCGTTAGAGGCAATAATTAAATAAGGTATTTAATTCTGCGTCAGCATTTTTAAGGAATACGCGTCACCGAAGCGCGTGAAGTTATAACCGTCTCTCTCTCTGCACTTTCCTTGTAACCTCCTCCCTCGCGCTTACGGTTTATCCTCCCCACTACACGTTCTCTTCTTATATCTCCCACAAGACCCCTACTTTCTCACTATCCAAACACCGGCGATAAATTTTCGAATACCTTGCAATCATGTTCCGAATCAGTAACAATCTAGTTGGAATCCTCAACTTCATTACCTTCCTGCTGTCAATCCCCATCTTATGGGCGGGGATCTGGCTGCGCAACCGTGGTACAACCGAGTGCGAGAAGTTTCTCGACACTCCGGTGATCATCCTCGGAGTGTTCCTCTTGCTCGTCTCCCTCGCTGGACTCATAGGCGCGTGCTGTCGCGTGTCGTGGCTTCTCTGGGTGTATCTTCTCGTAATGTTCGTCTTGATAATGGTTCTCTTCTGCTTCACCATCTTCGCTTTCGTCGTCACGAACAAAGGCGCTGGCCAGGTGTTGTCGGACAGGGGGTACAAGGAGTATAGATTGGGAGATTACTCTAACTGGTTGCAGAAGAGAGTTAATAGTCCCAAGAATTGGAATAAGATTAAGAGTTGCTTGATTGATGCTAAGATTTGCTCTGATTTTAATCAGAAATATCTTCAGGATAAGGTCACTGATTTTTACAAGGAGCACTTGTCTGCTATTCAGGTAATTCTATTTTAAAAAATCTCTATCTCAAGAAGTTCTGATTCTTTCTTTACTTTCCTATGCTTTCTTTCTGTGAAAGGGAATAACAAAAAGCAAAAAACTTTTTAAGCAGATAGAAAACTTATCCATCCGTGCTAATCACCATTAAAGATTAGCCCTTTTGCTTGACGTTCTTATCATAATTTGGATTGTTATTGTCTTAATTTGGGATTGCATGAACGGGGTTGTGATAAAAATCGTGGCTTGATTCACAGTCTGGTTGCTGCAAGCCATCGAATGACTGTGGTTTCACATACGTGAGCCCAACCAACTGGACGAAGACTAATACAACTACAACTTCAACAAATACCGATTGTGAAGCTTGGGGGAACCAAGCAGATGTTCTATGTTTCAATTGCAATGCTTGCAAAGCAGGACTGTTGGATACGATCAAGAGCGATTGGAAGAAGGTGGCTGTGATCAACATTGTGTTCCTTGTTTTCCTCATCATTGTTTACTCTGTCGGTTGCTGCGCTTTCAGGAACAACAGAAGAGACAATGCATATTGGAAGCACCCTTAGATAGTCGCTGATCTTGAGCTAGCCATAGCTATGGTATGAATGGATGGATCTTAGCTTTTGAGTAGGTTTTAGCTAGCGGCTACTGCCTCTACCGGCTAGCTGCACGCACATAGTTGTGATTTATATTTGTATTTAACTGCTACTACTACTATGGATTGTTGCTTCTTGTATAGCAATCTATGTTTCATCTTTGCTATAATTTACAACGATCCCTTGTATAATTTGCAGTTTCATTCTGGTTTTTGGTGTCCATTGATTGAAACGGGTGGCTGATGTGTGGTTTGAGAAAGAAGATAGTTTTACATGTGGAGGAATTGATTATAGATCACAAGTCTGACTTTGTGGTCCCATCTATTTTTACTCCAAACGTGATTTGAATGACATAATCAACCTTGTTGGGTAATTATGAAATTGAAATAATGACAACTATTATTTTTTAATATCAGAAAGTGAAGGTATATTTGAGCCTGTTTGATGGCAAACTAACCATGTATTTTCAACTACCATTCTTAGGTGCACAAGAAAACAATACTATGTGGAGTGTGGACCCAAACTTTAGGAATCAATTGTGCACTTGATGCATATTTTGACATTCACTTGATGGCAAACTTAATGATTTATAAATCATCTGACCCCAATTAAGTCCTGTCTCCGTGGAACACGCTTGAAACCAACTATTCAGTATCATTGCAATTATTTTTTGGGTAGAGGGATCGGATCATATTGCATTTTCCATTCATTTAGGGGGAAAAAAAAGTTGAGCATAACAATCGCGAATCTTTGGAACTAGGCCTAAGAGATAGGTCCATGGAACTCATATTGGGCTTAAACCCAATGTGAAATTCATGTCAAGATGAAGCTTGATGAACATCAGGTTTAGTCAAATCAAAATCAAACTGCCTGCGCACTTAAAATATATCATTATGAATATATGTAAATGAATTCATGTTATAAGGTACCATATGATTTCATGTTTGAAGTTAATAGTAGGAGGAAGCTTGTTTTTATAGAGCTAATCTGTCAAGTAACTTATGGGAGTGGATACCTGGTAAATCCACTAGCCACTTGTCCTGGTTCTAGTTTGAATAAGTCTTAGTTAAGAAGACGAGAGTGGATACCTGTTAACTCCACAAGCTACTTATCTGATTCTAGTTTGAATAATTTTAGTGAGTTGTTATTTGAATTTTGAATTAGTCAACGTTTCCTAATATGTAGTTACTGAAATATTGGAGAGTGGTTGAACTATTCCCTTATTTATTGCCAACGAATCACATGAATAAGAGGGGGGGGGGGGGGACATTCTTTCATTCACTAAACTAGCTCTTTGAGTTTCTTACAAGACACCGGAAGAGGAGAGAGTGTCATTGGCTTCATTCAACCTAGAAAACGAGCCACAATTGTGGTTCCAGCTCATTAAGAAGGAGATGCAACAAATGGCATGGGAGGATTTCAAACAACGTTTGCATGATAGGTATGGCCCCACACAATATCGAGACTTTTTTGGTGACTTAACAAAGTTGTAACTATCTGGTTTTATAAGAGACTACCAGGCACAATTTGAGAAGCTTCTTATTCAGCTAGAATGACTTTCACCTACACAATAAGTTAGTTGTTTTGTGAGTGGCTTAAAAGAGGTATCAAAACTGACATTCAGGCTTGCAAGCTTACATATCTTTCTGCAGCAATTGGCCTAGCGAGATTGTATGAGGCAAAAGATAATTTCGCTCGTTGCAGTACTCAAACTGAGTCACGAAAGGCAAACACAATTTCTTCAACCATGCAGTAGGATACTACTATGCCAATTAAAAAGTTAACTCCAACTGAGCTAAAGGAAAGAAGAGAAAAAGGACTATGCTTTAATTGCAACGAGAAATTCAGTCCCGGAAGTAGATGCAAAAAGTTGTTCCTTATTGAAGGGAAATGGTCTGATGATAAAGATGAAGATAAAGATGCGGATATTGATATGGAGATTGAAGAAAATCAACAGTTAAAGACATCGGAGATTTCAATCAATACTATTTATGATGCTAGAGCTCTGCAAACAATGAAGGTTCATGGTCGATTAGCCCAACGACAAATTATTATCCTAATGAACTCTAGTAGTATCCACAATTTCTTGGATAGTAAGGCTGCAGGAAGATTGGGGATCATACCTAATGCAAAAGAAAAGTTTGAAGTTACAGTGGCCGATAGTGAGAAAATTGCTAGCATGGTACATTGTAATGGGGTAAGTTTCCAGGCAAGTTAAATATTGCCTATTTTTATTTAATCTTCTTAGTGGGTTGTGACATTGTCTTGGGGGCTTAATGGTTGAGTACATTAAGCCCAATTCTATGGATTTCTCTCAATTATCAATGCAATTCAAGACAAATGGAAAAAAGATCAATCTTATAAGTCTGTCAACTTTAATTAATAAACTAGTGGATGGTTTGGAAATGAGCAAAGAAATAAAAAAAAGGAAGGGATTATGATCATCGTACAGATAAATTCCATTACCATGCTGACATCAGGTGCACGTGGCTCTTATTTCAATTGAGTTTAATTTACCTATAATTGAAATCTTTGTTTATATTCTTATCAAGATATTTTTAAAGAGCCTCAAGGCATACCTCCACCATGAAGCAATGATCACAAAATTATCCTAAAACAAGGAATGTGAACCAGTTTGTGCACGACCATATTGATATCCTCATTACCAAAAAAATGAAATCGAAATACTAGTGAAAGAAATGCTAACATCTGGTATCTTACGTCTAAGTCAGAGCTTATACTCATCTCCTGTTTTTCAGGTTAGAATGTATGATGGTTCTTGAGGGTTATGTATCAATTGTCGAGCACTTAACCAAGTCACCATTAAAGACAAGTTTCCTTTCCCTGTTATTGATGAACTACTAGATGAGCTATAAGGTGCTAAGTTTTTCACGAAACTAGATTTGAGAATGGGTTACTACCAGATACGAGTGTGGAATCAAGACATCCCAAAAATTGATTTTCAAACTTACCATGGACACTATGAGTTCACAGTGATGCCATTCGAGTTGACAAATGCTCCCTCTACTTTGCAGTTGCTAATGAATTAGGTATTTAATCCTTACATTTGAAAATTTATTATGGTATTTTTTGACGATATTTTGATTTATAGAAAAACTTGAGAAGAACATATGAGGCATATTAAGGACACTTTTAATATTTTAAGAACTCACCAGTTGTTTGTCAAAAAGAAAAAAATGTACCTTTGCTCAAAAGGAAGTGAAATATTTGGCCCATATAATTTCCAACGTTAGTGTTGCTGTTGATTCGAACAAAATTTCTGCTATTCAAGATTGGCCAAGACCAAAAACTATCAAGCAATTGCGAGGCTTCCTCGGACTAACCTCGTACTATCGAAAATTCATTATGAATTACGGGAAGGTGGCATCTCCATTAACACAATTGCTAAAAAAGGGAAAATTATTGTGGAATTCTAAAGCAGAAGAACCTTTATATCGCTTAAACAAGTGATAACGCAAGTGCCGGTGTTGGCTCTTCCTAATTTCAATCTACCATTTAAAGTTGAATGTGATGCATCTGGAACCGGAGTAGGCAACATTCTTATGCAAAACAAGAAACCAATTGCTTTCTACAGCCATGCCTTATGAGATAGAAACTTACAACTATCAAGTTATGATAAAGAAATGTTAGCACTAATCCGTTCAATTCAAAAATGGAGGCTTTATTTGATGGGGAGACAATTCATTGTTCACACTGATCAAAGAAGTTTGAAGTACTTATGGGAGCAAAGGATCACCACTCCAGCTCAAGAAAAGTGGCTAGCCAAACTGATGGGTATAATTTTAACGTAGAATATAAGAAGTGTAAGGATAATTATAGTACCCCACTCCCGCAAGACTCGAACCCGACATTGATGGTGATATCTGAGTTTGTCTCCCGTGAGGATGGCGTGCTAAAACACTCAATCGGTCAGAAATTGATATTTTTTTTGAAATCATAACACAATATATGCCGAAATCGATACTCAAGTTGGGCCTTTATTCATTCATAAACATTTTCACTTAACATAATTTTCAATAGCCATTCGGCCCCTTTCACAATTACAAAACATTTGAGTCATTTCAAAATACAAATTTTTACAAAAGTTGCGGAATTCACGATTCAATGCAAAATAGCAAAACACAAATGCAGATGCGAACTGACCCCGACCCCTATCCTTCACTTGAATGCTATAGGTATACTCCCGGTGGCCTTACGGGGTATTCTTTTGAGTCCTGAAAAATATTTACAAATTTTGGGTGAGTTTTGCAAATTTAGTGAGTGACCATCATCGATGGCTTACTCATCCCACAACACATGCAATTTACATAATTCACATCAGTTCATTAACAGTTATAATGAATCACATGCACTTAATTATTCATTTCATATAGTACATTTAATACACATTGCCTTCAGAAATTATTCATACAAAATGCATGTATCAATTGCAACTGCAATGCACGTGAGACTCACTTTTATTTATTATTGTCGTTATGACCGAGTGCCTTTTTATTCGCTCATATACCTTAGTGGATACCGAGCCGTAGCATATAACATCCCATATCCCTTAATAGATACCGGGTACAGTCGCATTCGAGTCCGAGACTCTAATCACACTCTGAGCTTTAAGCTCTTTTCACATTCTGAGCTTTAAGTTCTTTTTTCCTGGCGACTCCGATCATAACTTCCTTTATCTTTCATGCATTCATGCAATGGAATGCACCACTTACATTGCATACACTTATTTGATCATATTCATATACACATTCATCATATAGAGATCAATGTATACAAAATTCAAATAAAGTAGGCAATGAAGTGAGACCATCTAGGTCTACTAACAGTACGCTCCATTTTAGCATTTGCTTCCGAAATCGGGGAGCGCCTGAATACGGACACTTAACCTGCATAATCCATTTACGTAAGACACACATATAAACCTTTATTTATGCACAAATGTATCAATGGACACTGTACAATTCATGCTCAATGACAATTCCGGGTATATGTTCTAATATACATATTATGCTCTTTCCCATTTCAAAATTCATACATGTCTTATTGAACTTAGACTTGCACTTCATTTGTACATGATCAATCTAAATGCTCCTTTCAATATTTATCCTTTTTATATGTCTAGCTTATTTATAAGCTACACTTCAAGAACACTTGGTTATTCTATATCATAACTCAATTTTTCATCATCTCTTTTCTAGCCTCACATGATCACATAATATCAAATTCCTTTTCATAGCTTAGTAATTTAAACATATGTACACATTTAGGCATATTGCCCATTAACACAATAACCATAAATATTTTACCCACCTAGTTTGCTTGCCAAAACTCCGAGTCACACTTATCTTCCCCTTGTTCTTGGGTAGAATTCTCTTGGTTTCCTTAAATAAACCAAATCTCCTTCAATAGGGATCCACTTAAAAATTCCACAATGTAAAATCACTAAAATTGATTCTAGAACATTTAAACCCAAGCATTTTTCTAAACTCCATAAACTAGAACCCTTCCAAAAATCCAAAGATTCAAATGATCATACCTTGATTCTTTACCAAATGACGAGATCTTTAGCTCAAATGAAAG
>JANIHZ010000008.1:763800-776932 GCA_027478365.1 Erythroxylum rufum
ATTGATTATCTCATTACTGAAATGTACTACATATATACACACTGTCGAACATATCTTCTCCTAAAATAATGCTACAATACCGGCAATATATGCCAAATTATACTCCTATACAAATCATCTAATTATGTCGAATATAATTACAAAATAACTAACTTATAATTTCCTTAACAGTAACACTGGGTGACTTCCAATCTCACGAACCACACCCAACTGCAACAACTCCCTTAGGCGCTAATTTACGGGGTTACTTGCTGGTTCCTGTGACAGTGACGAAATCGTAGCATTTTCGAAGCAGGTTTTACTTGGCCCAACGATAGTACCAGAGCAGTTATAGAATACGCTAAATGGATAAATCGGGCTCGAACTCTGGAAAGTTGCATGTTTGGTGCTCCTGGGTTACCCGAGGGCCATCCGATAGGGTGGACGAAACCGATGGAGAGTTGGGTCAAGCTCAATACAAATGGCGCCATCACGGCCGGTCATCACCTTGCGTCTACCGGGGGACTGATTCGGGATAGTCTTGGTCAGTGGTGTGGTGGTTTTCTCCACCAGATAGGGAGGGGCTCACTTCTTGAGGTCAAGCTTTGGGGAGTCCAATCGGGGCTCCAATTGGCTTGGGCCATTGACTATCGCCGTATCATTCTAGAAATTGATTCCTTCGAGGTCATCAATATTCTATCCTCCTCTAGACATTTTGAGACTGACTATTACTTTTTAGTGGCAGGTATCCGTGGGCTACTGCGCCGCCACTGGGAGGTGCAGATTCAACACGTGTATCGAGAAGGTAACCAGAGTGTAGATACCTTAGCCTCCCTCGCAGCTTTAGCCAATCCAGGCCTACTTTTTCTCCAGGCGCCTCCGCCTCCTGTTCGAGATCTCCTGCACAGTGACCAACATGGTGTTTTGTCACCCAGACATTGTGTTAATTAGGCTGGCAGTGTAGTTTCTTTTGCTTCTTTTCTCTTGTAACAAAAAAAAACTTTTCAAAAGCAAGAAGGAAAGTAAGTTATGCTTTTCCTGGTGTTATTTTTATGAATCGGAGTACAGAGATGAACTTATGGTTGTTAATATTATATATGAATTATGCTACAATTATCGTACTAAACATGCATGCTATGTTGCAGCAAAGATTCAGATTCAAAGGCTCATCCAGAATATGATACAACCACATGGTAGTTAAAAAGTACCGAAATTGAAAATCAGTTCCTACTCTATTCTATTAAATATTATCCACACGTTTATGTGAGACCCACTTAAATATGTATAAATGTTATCAACTCGTCTATTTGATACCTACTTAAATATGTGGATAAAATTGGTTGGAATAATTTACGAGATAAGAGGATTTGGTTTGAGTTAAAAGCCATGAAGCAACAAGAACTCATTTCTAGCCTCTGAGGTGAGTTAGTCTCTAGCTGAAATGTAGTAATAATTGTTGTTTTATGTCCTCTAGCCAATCGCTTTGGTTATAATTTAGTGACAAATTATTTAAAAGCATTCTTTATCTTGTACATGTTTAGATGTATATGATAAAGTCCATGAGATAATTGTACATTGTAAATGAAATTATTATTATAAGATTCATATTGCATTTATGTATTATTCTTAAATGTTCCTAGTTATTGTTCTATTAAGATTGCACATTAATAGAACGTAAAAAGGCTAGCACACGTTTTGTTTTTCCTTATGAAGGAAGTAGTTGATCTCATAGGTTAAAATATATAGATACTTAAACAAACGTGTGGGTGCTTACTAGAGAACAAGTTTACTGAAAAAATCCGATATGAGAAATCCATTTGGAACATTACTTGTATGTCTATGAAATTCTCATTGTGATGATTGTATTCTTTAACTTGAGGTCATCAAAGTTATCTTATATAGAGATTTTTATATTTTGACACTACTTATGATCTATTTAATTATAGGTGGTTTAATTGGTAGTCATTGGATGTAGCATGAACTATATGGAGATAGTTGAGTGATCAAGATAGGATTCATCACCATAAAGTAATTAGAGAGAATGTTTCGTTGTTCTCGATTAGTATTAATTCAAGAAACCCTTGACCAAGGTGAAATGATGTTTTGTAAATAGTCTACAAATGTCATTAATTGAATCGATAGCTAATAGTGGAGAACTAATATGATTAGATTCAAAATAGAGTAGACATTAATTTTATACTCTATGTTTAATCGGAACATTGTATGATGAAAAGATTGAATTATATGGAAAATTATGCATAGAAAGATTAGTCAAAATTACTTTGACATTCCTAAATATTTGAGAGGTTATGATACGTTGCTAGACGTCAATCTTGATCTATGATTATAAATTGTTTAATTAGAGAATTAAAGATAAATTAAAAGGAGTTTTAATTTATCCAGTTTTAATTGTGAATTAAAATTAGATTATATAATCATTGCCAACATATTTGCGAACCTAATAAGTCTCACATATAGAATGGGTTGAAGAGAACAAAGTTAATTTAATCAAGTCGGACTTGATTGTAAAGTTTGAGAAACTTTATAATTAAATATGAGATATTTAATAATAAGGATTAATATGAGATATTGAATCTTATATTGGCATAATTGGTATTTAATTATAATTATTTGTAATTCTAATTAAAGTTTAATTAAAATTAGAATTTAATTTCAATTAAATTATTAAAACATCCAAAGCTTATTATAAATAGGCTTAAACTCTATAGAGCTAGCACTTTTTGCTTAATCTTTTTTGTAAAAGTTACGGAGTTCCTCTCAACATGTTCTTAAATACTGTTAGAGGCCGGACACTTGTGCGGTTACAGTGGTTGAGACGGATCAATTTCGGGAACAGTTCAAAGAATACGACAAGACAAAGATTAAGCTTCAGAATAAGGTATGAATTAAATTTTCAATTTATTATAATTTGTGTTGATTATTTTATAGAATTAAATAGATCTTGATTTTCGAGAAATCAAAAGTCACGAAAAAGATTCTTGATTATTCCGCTACGGTTGGGATCGGATCTCAACCCGATTTCCTTCAATAATGGACAAATAGGTTAATGCCACTGAAAGGGTAGATGAGCCATTTCTTAAAGCATATAAAATTCGCCATTTAGCAGGCTACCTAGACATGAATCCATGCATAGTACAAACTAAACCAAATTATGAGAATAACTCGTAAAGGGTAGGCTGCGTCTAACACACTATGTGATCATTGCTGACAATTACATGTTGTAGAGTAGATCTAAAAAGCATAGAGCTTTAACAGACTACTCCTGAGAATATGAACTTGAAGTTTCAATTCTACAATATGCTGAATAGACTTCTGAAACAAGGTTTCAACATCTACCTCCTGCTGGCAACCTGGAATCATCCTTCGTAGGGTCTCCAGATTTCCCTGCGGTGCAAAATTTTCTACCTTCACTTTCTTTTTTGCCATTAAAAAGCCCATTTTCTTTGAGTTTACGTGGTATCTTCTGTTCATAGTAACTGAAAAAGAAACCGAGAAATGTCGAGAGGATATTTTGAGAAGTGTATAGAGAGTCAAGATGACAATAGAGGCCAGGTTTATATATAGCTACAGTCGCACATGGACAATGTTATGAAGCAATATGGGAAAGAGATGGAGCATACCAATGGGTTGTCTGACGGTCCTTCTCAGTTTGCCAGAACGATCGTCTTTTGCAGATTTAAGTTCCCTGAAGTTTTATGGGCAAGCAGTTACGGATTTGTCATTCACAGCTAGCTTGATATATTCTTTAAGTTACCAAATCTCTCCTAACTTTAACTACGGATTAAAGATCGTACTATTGAGTGTCATTTTTTTAGGATGATTCGAAGTTAAAAAAAAAAAGGGTCTTGTTTAAAGATAAAATTTAGAAATATTAAGATAAAGTAGTAAAGATAAAACATATTATTTATTAGAATATAAAATTTTATCAGTTAAAGATAAAGTTATTATTTATTAAATTTTAAAATTTTGATTTATTATCTTTACCTTTCATTACCTATTTATTAATTTCAATATAAAACATATTCTATCAACAAATTGCTGCTTACATTATCTTATTTCTATTCTACTTTATTTTAGTTAATGTCTGATTCTAAAATTCAACATAAATAACATGAAAGTTTGTTTAAATAAATACACGAACCATGTGTTCCAATATGTGGTCCTTCGCACACCTTTTGCTTTCCATTACAGGAACCCAATCTTGGCGCAGCTAGTGGGTTTCATTTATACACCCACCAACAGGAATGGACATGGATTTTCCAGGCTGTTTCAAAAGCATGCAATCTCTCCAAAATGATCTGGCAAAATTCAGATAAGCTTGTGAGGAGGTTGTTCATTATGGGCGTGCAAAGTACAAGTATTTGGACTTCCATCTCTCCAGAGATCCAAAGTGGTGGAGGTTCAAAGCATGTACATTCGATTTGATCAGTCAAGTGGACCAACTTGCAAAAACCACATGACAGCCTCAGATAATTTCCCTCAAGTTCACTGTATAAGGATTAATGACGAAATAACTAGACAACGATCCGCGTTTTTAACTGACTTTATGAGTTGATTAGACGTCTCAGACGGCATTGTTGCCACCTTTTACTGTATTCCATGTCCCCTTTGTCTGTCCAAACCTTACACAAGCTCAGATAGTCCGAGAAAATTGCCTGTAATTCGTGCATGCCTACAAGAAAATGACATCTTTGCCAATTTTACTTCAACTCCACATGCAATTAGAAAGTGAAATTGGATTGGACTCAATGTTTTCCACGTCTTTTCTGGATGGATATTAGAGTATAAATTGGCTAATGGCTGTTGGGCTCACGGTGGATATAGAAAGATAGGTATATATCAATAGCTAGCCATGTCAAAACTTGGGAGTATGCTCGATATAATTGAGAGTTGCCTATACTATTTTGATTCAGAGAACTTGACATGTGTGGACTCAATAAAAATAACAATTAACAGCAATCACACAGCATCAGTGTCTGCTATTACATCAGCAGACACTCTGCCAGACAACAGACGAAATCTTATATCAGAGGGAATAACCAGAACTTCCCCCTATTTGTTTCAACTTGTCTTATATTTAGGAAGGGTTAACAATAGAAACTTCTCCTCTTAGTATAACTAAAGAAATCATCTTTCAAATTGTTAAGAAGATGGGAGTTAAACCTCAATATAGTCGCAACTATAAAAGATTAACAAACATTTGTTACAATTAACAATTGCATAGCATCAACATGCCACCTAACAAAAGGAAACAGTCTTTACCAGCTTTAAGAGTTCTCCCCTACCTTCAAGTTACTTTAAAATAACTTGCCATTAGCATTCTTCATCACCAATCATCTCAGTTTTCTAATTGGAGCAATTCCTCATTCATCAACCATCTTCTTGTTTCGTCCTTAGCAAATTCATAGACGCAGCTCTATACAGAAGCAGCCCGTCGAGCGACTGATAGAGCTTGCGTAAAAAATGAACTTCCCGGATTTTGATGGACAATTTACAAACGGTACCTTTTGCTTTGAAATACCACCCAAGGTAGATTCTCGTGGTGTATTTGCTGAAACTTTGGAAGAGCCATTTCTCGGCTTTGCATTGCCAAATTTAGAGTTTCAGATGGGAGTCATGCTTTTTGCCACCCAATGCTTGAGTTCGTTGCTTAAATGTTTGGGACTGCCAACTTTAGTCGCAAATATCCTGGTACATACGTCCTTTTACTACTTCTGATTCTTTTTTTCTTTTCCTAATGTTTGTATAAAACGTTTGTATCATCTGTTATCTTCCTGGAATGAAAAGTTATGTTCATGATTATGAACTCAGGTGGGCATAGTTTTCAATCCAACACTGTTCAAATCAGGCAACTTATTCACGAAAGACAGTATAAATAATATTGGCACAGCAGCAACATTAGGCTACCATTTTTTCATGTTCCTCAGTGGAGTTAAAATGGACATTGGGGTGCTTAAAAATGTTGGAAGAAAGACTTTTGTTCTTGGCTGTCTGTCTGTGACATTACCGACACTAATTGGTACTCTGGCGATTCCATCATTAATCCGCCAAAATAGTATCAAAGATTGCTTCTTCTATGCGTCATTATATTCTTTGACTGCATTTCCTGTGGTAATTCGCCACCTCAATGAGCTTAAGCTTCTTAACACAGAACTTGGCCGATTAGGATTATCGACGGCTCTAATCAGTGATCTTTTGAGCCTACAGTTCGTCCTTGCTTCTTACTTATCGAACGTAACTGTTGATCCAAACTTTCGGAATTATAACTTGCTCAGAGGCGGTGAGATAATGGTCAATTTGGCATTCATTGCTTTTACTGCGTTGGTGCTCAGGCCAGTGTTGAACTTTTTGGCCAAAAGGGTACGAGATGGTGGTATGATTCTCGTGGAATCACACATTTACGTCATCATTGCCTTGTTCCTAGCCTGTGCTTACATAACTCGTCTTTATGGAATATTCAGTGTTTTCGGGGCTTTTGTTTTTGGTCTGGCTGTTCCAGCAGGACCACCAATAGGTACTGCCCTGGTGGAGAAGTTTGAATTCGTTTCAGATTTGTTCTTCCAACTCTTTCTAACAACTTGTGGCATGAGGGTGAACCTTCAACACAGAGACGTAGACATAAACAAGATACTAAGGCATTTGTCCATGGTTTCTGTGATTCTTTTTGTCAAATTTTTTGTATGTTTCTTACCACAAATCTATCGTTGGAACATGCCAAAAAGAGATGCCGGTGCTTTTGCTCTCATTATGTGCACGAAAGGAGCTGTTGATTTGGCTTACATTTCATTCCTCAGCGATAAAATGGTAAGAAAACGCTCTAATTCCCTCCTTCCATCTACGCAGCACAATAATTGTCTTTACTTTTCTAATCATTTTCACCAATGAACCTGCAGATGATAAAGCCTGATTTGTTTTGCTTCATGCTCTTTCTGGTTGCTGTCCTGGAGATCATTTCAACAATTGGAGTGAAAATGTTATACGATCCATCAAAGAAATTCGTTGGATATCAGAGAAGAAGCATTATGGATACAAATTCTGATTCTGAACTGAAAATTGTGTCTTGCATCCATGTTCCTGGAGATGTACATGCAATGATCAAACTTCTTAACGTCTCATGTACCAGGGACAGCCCCATTTCCGTTACCGTCCTTCACCTCATCAAACTCACAGGACAATCCAATCCACTGTTCATTCCCCACAGGAAAACGAGCATTGTCCTTTGCGGGTACCCGAAATCAGAGAACGTCATCAAATTTTTCAACGGATTCGAGTACAATAACCCATCTGCTGCATCTGTTAATGCCATTACAGCCGTCTCTTCACCAGATTTCATGTACGATGATGTATGCTACGTTGCATTCGACAAGCTTACTGCTTTGGTCATACTACCATTTCACATTAGGTGGTCTACTAGAGATGGGTCTATTGAATCTGAGGACGATAAGATAAAGGAATTGAATCTTAGAATTCTTGAGAGGGCACCTTGCAGTGTAGGAATTCTCGTTGATCGTCACCACAAGCACTCCAAAATTCGAGTATCTCACGAAGCAAATTCGTTCATCTCTTCTTCAACTTACAAGGTTGCCGTGATCTTCATTGGAGGTGAAGATGATAGGGAGGCATTAACGTTCGCAATTCGCATGACACTGGACTCTAGAATCAAGTTGACCGTAGTACGTCTGGTTGCAGCGAACCGCGTGTCCGTGAATGGGCTGGAACTGGCATACGATAACATGGTCCTATCGAAGGTTAAGGATACCATGTCTGTTGCATATAGAGAAGAGACGGCTAACGATGCAACGACGACCACTTCGATTGTGAAGCCGATGGCTGCTGAATATGATATGATTATAGTTGGAAGAAGGGACAAATTGGATTTAGAGACCACACAAACTGATGGTTTAAGAGAATGGTGTGAGTTCCAAGAACTGGGATTACTAGGAGACCTTCTTCTGTCAAATGACATGCATGGTTCATGTTCTGTCTTGGTTGTGCGAAAACACTCGTTACATTAGTGACGAAGTCTCAATTTGTCCATATGTGATGTGTGTCCTTGATACAGATATTCAAAGAGCTTTTTAATGAAATTTATTTGGTCTTTTCATTGTAGACATAAGTATTGTTTATATTAAAGGAACAAAAGATCAAAACTACCCAAGAATGGAATGGACTTGACATGTAATTGGAGAAGCAGCTTAATTCTTGGGTATGTAATGAAATTGGACTGGACTTGATATTAAGAAGGACAAGCTCGAGTTAAAATGGGGTTACGTGTCACTATGAAATATGAAATGAAACTGTACGATGGTCCTCCAATCCAACCGTTTCCGTGACACTTAAAGACATCATCACATTAAATGTTATAGGTCCTCGTATTACTCGTCTCATTAACTGCAAACCCAGCCTTGTGATAATGAGTAGCAGCTGGCTGTGCAAAACTTGAATTTGGATTCTTGACTTGCATTTATTCTATCAACAACCTACTAAATACGGGACATCAACTACCGAAAGAGACGCTGTTTCTGTGAAATGTTTCTGATTCAAAGCTGCAAGGTACTCATCTCTTAACTTATGGTTCTTTGTTTATTTATATATAGAAAATCCTGTTCATAATCAAATTCATATCTTTAATCATCATCTAAGTGACTGTCGAAATATCAGTCAAATTAACCATAGACTTGGAGTCGAGTGTCCCTATGAAAAGTACCCACATGGAAATTGCATCACTGATGATTCACAAAGTTTGTGCTTACAGAAACGTTTCGCCTGCTACCAAAATGTCCTTCCTTTGGTCGCCGGAATGGACAATTGTTGCACTTTCCATATTTTATCCGTATCTTCTCCGAGTTCGAGGACTTGTTCCTCGTACCTGATCTGATTCTCTTGAAGGGATTTGTTCTAACGTGTCCTACCGCATTATCAGGTTAAAAATTCAAGGATCTCCACTGAAAATCAGATCAAATTAGAAATATATAATTGGAAATTGAACTCAACATCTTAACCCAGCAAAACCCACTATCCAGAAAGTTTTGAACTTGCTAATCGACGCCTTCAATTAGTCGGATGAGAAATTATGAAATGCAATATTTGCAGGACTTGAAAAGGACAAAAAGAACACGAATCAAAGGATGATAATACGGTGCCGGTTCAAGTACTCGAGTGCTTTAGATGCTTCTCTTCTTGTTGTCTCTACTGAACTACATGTATTCACATCTGCCTTAAGATACTACGATTTTGTCTTACATAATGGAATAACAGACATGGTTTTCAGAAAAATAAAAAGAATCTAGAAAACAAAAAGAACCTAAGCTTCAGGTGTAAAGGGCGACTGAACAACCTTGTTTTGTCTTCCAACCAGCCAAAGCAGAGTTCTCCTCGCAAATGATGGTGTTTTGGCTTGATACTCCAACCTGTTGCAACTCTGATTTTCCTCATCAGAACCCAACTCGCTGATTCTGTTGTCCCACCTTCCAATGCCCATTTCAGATATAGTCCTCCTTGTCCCATAAATTACCTTTGAGTCATCACCGACAATGTTCTTATTCTCCGGAAACCTAGACGACAATGTCCTCCTGGAATTGTCCTCCGTTGAATTCTGCTTCTCCTTTTTCCCTCTTAGCCAAATCTTTGATATTGAAAAGCTCTCTCTTTTACTTGTACCAATGGCACTGCTTCCACTGCCAGTAACAATCCTAGCAGTGTCTTTGGGTTCAGCACTTCCAATGCCTTCGAAAGCAGGGAATTCTCGCCTTGTTTCGTAGTCACATTCAGACATTGCTTGTCTGTGACCAGGAGTTAGTGGCAAAGAAGGCTTCTTGCTTGACTGTTTCTTCAATGGAGTCCTTATAGGTACTTGCAATGAGGAACTTTCATCCAACACATACTCAAAAGACCCCATCGAATAGCACCTTCTTGAGTCAACATTGCTGTTGCTACTCCCTTCTCCGGCATCCAGAGTCTTAAATTTCCCTAGCTTAACAGGAACAACTTTCTCTCCTGAATTCACTGTTGTTATTGGAACAGGATCATCTTTTGCCAAGATTTCACATGATTTGCGTGTACTTTCTATTCGCGACGATCCCAATTCACCATCTCCATGACACGCCAGATGTGAATCATTTGCAATCTCTCTTGAGCTCTCACTGCCAGATTCAAGAACAAGAAGGATGGGAGAACAGCCATTGTTTGGAAAGAAATCAGGAAGTAAGCTATCTCTACAGAGAGGGCAAGTGGAGTGCGACAGTAGCCATGTGTCTATGCACTCCATGTGAAAGGCATGACTACATTTTGGCAACAATCTAAGCTTGTCCTCAGGCTCAAACTCACACAAACAGACAGCACAGTCAAAAGGGTTCTTCAATCCTATAATAGCTTTGTACTGAAAAACTGGTAGAGTATCTATAAATGATTGATCTACACCAGCATCATGGAGGTGGAAAAGTTGCTGCAACTGCCCCTGAAGAGCAGTCACATTGTCCACATCATCAGGGCCCCTAATAGGTGCTCTTAGAAGAAATCTGATCAAGAGGTGAAGCAAACCAGCAGCGAAGAAAAAAACAGCAAGGATTATGATTACAATCAATACATTAGGACTAACCTTATCGTCCAAGCTGAAACGATCAGAATCAAGTTTTTCTTGAGGGGGTGACTGAGAAAGTAAGTATGGTTGCTGAGATGGAGAAAGAAAGGTGTTCTCTTTGATTTGAAGGAAAACCAAGTCCATGTTTTGCTTGCTAAGTGAAAAAAAAAATGAAAAGAACTCACCAAGATTGAAGCTTTAAGCTTGAAAAATGAGACCTCAAGAATCTCATGTGATACGAAAAACAATTCAAGCTCAACCAAGAATCCTGAGAAAATTTCTGCTTACTATAATAAGAACCTGCCAGTCAACTGGAGATAGATAGAGAAGATGGAGAAGGGGAATCCAGTGTAGGGCAAATAGGCAAATAAATGGCATGCCCAGCGCCAGAAGGTGAGTTTTGAAAAGCAGAGCAATAAATCTACCACCAACAATCCACAACAAAATGAATTGGGGTCTCATTAGCTATTACATCGAGTTGAGTCTTAGTTATGGTGAAAAAAAAAAAGTAAAGTAAAACAGCCACTTTCATCCAAGAACTGTCTTGGAAAGATGACTTTGACAACTAAGTTTGACTTAAGAAATTGAGCCCCATGCATCAACTTCAATGACCATTTATTTCCTCGCAACAAAACAAATGCATTCTACGCCGTCTCGAAACGTGTAACTCAAAAGGGTCTAGTTCTTTTTCCACATTTCATCTTTTATTTTAATCCTTTTTCTTTTAGTTCCACAGTATTCTCTATGTTTGTACTTGTCCTGATCATATTCTTCTTTGGTCTTCTATTCCAAACTCCCGTGATATGTAGTACCAGTTTCTCTTTTCTCCTGGTTTAGGACAAGACAAGAAAAGAAGATAATCAAGAAAGTGTGACATAGAGCATAGGATACTTTTCCTGTTTGTATATGGAATTAACATTCCCGAGTTGGAGAAGTTGTTCGTGGCTGGACCAAATATGCCCGAAAAGTGACACCTTTTGCTTTCCGACAATCATGGATTTTGTTACTAAGCTTTTCTATGTTGTCTAAAGTGAAAGTCAATGAGAACCAAACACCCGCATGTAAGAAAAAGTCTAAACCTTCATGTATCTAATGAACTTTCCACGCTTCCATAAATTTGAGGATTCGATGACCTCAAATCCTACCTCGTGTTACTCCATATGTCTGTTAAATTAAAGATAAAGATCACAACTTTACTTTCTTATTGTCACGCGGATATACCTTCTTCTATGACAAAATCTCTCAAACTAGAACTAGTTTATACTCTTTGATTAGTCGAGAGGTGAGCAAATAAAGATCATAACTTTCAGGTGGATACTTGTCAACCCTCATCTCGTTGTGATATATTTCTACCTCTGAAAAGGACCTGAAGCGAAATGACATAAAACTTCTCATACAAACATAAGATCCACGCCTTGTAAAAATGATAGTCAAACTAAGTAAAAATGCATGTGTTTGGTGCCAGTAAAGTCATTCAGAGTTGTAAAAGAAGAAGATCTTATTCTTCTTTCTCGGCTCAACTAATCCAACACTCGTCTCCTCTTATTAACTACTCCTTGGTCCCATATAGCAGGATCGTCAAAGGCTAGCTCTTAATGACCAAAAATATGCGATGTAAAACTCGATCAATATAAACTTTTTTAGAGTTATAAGAACATTTCCATCAAACTTTTTAGGATTGGACCAAGACATTGCAAGAGTTATTTAAAATCTCGAACTAAAGGAAGTTTTCAAAATTTTTAATTTATAAATTGAATACTTAAATCAAAATAATGGATGATGATTTATTAAATAGCTTATCTAAAATACAATTTATTTCCTAAATTTTTTAATATTTTCAAAAAATTTACTTTGCAAGTTCCTTAATTTAATACAGAGACATTAATAAAAAATAATAATTCACACGAGTAAAACCAAAAAGATTAATTAATTAAGTTTTAATAACTAAATGTATTGTTTAAATTTAAAATCTTGAATCTGTCAAGACACTTGGACTAATCAATAATTTTAAGAGTTTAGACTATCATAATATATACAAACCAATTTATGTTTCAAATAAAAGTTACAAGTGAATCAAATTCAATACTATTATGTTAATTACATTATTCTGTAGATAATAGTTTATTTAAAATAGATTCCTCAATAAAACTTGTAAATGACTCGTATAAAATAGATGGCGTGAATTGCAATGTGATTATAAAATATTTTATTGCAGGGTTATTTTCTCATTTATAGTTTTGATACAATAACAAAGCAGTGTAGCTTGAACCCACCGTTTGATTATTTATTGCAAGAAATATATATAATTTAAAGTTAAAATTGCTGCCTCGAGCGCTAGGTTTTTATTCCTCTCTCGAATTACATTGTTCACCCTACAACCCCTCTGCTAAAGAATATTCTTAATGTTTTGAAATGATCAAATTGAGTGCAAACATTTTCAAAACAAAACAAACCCTAATTAAATGAAAATTTTAACAGAATTAACTTTATGTTAATTAAACGTTACATAAATATTAATGTGATATTATTTTTACCTTTTAATCAAAAATAGGT
>JANIHZ010000008.1:818533-836350 GCA_027478365.1 Erythroxylum rufum
CCTCACTTTCACTGTCATTGCAAGCTCCTCCACTAGTTTCAACACTTCAGGCTGCTCAAGACAACTCAATTCAACACGTGTGTCCCTTTATGTAAAATAACTCACTCCCATGATATGGCGTGTTAAGTTTTTGGTGGATAAGGCTAACATCCTCATCCACCATCTATTTTATCCTACCTTCCAGCTTTAATACCACACATTAGCATCTTATTGGCAATGACACCTAACAACTAAGGGTTAGCTGCCCCTTTTTTTTTTCCTCTGTTAGGTTGCTAAAACCCCTATTTTTCAATTTACTTTGCTACATATTCTCCAATGTGCTTGGAACACTATGGTTTGCATGAAAGTGCTGAAGTCTCTGTTTGATATCATGACAACCCAATTCGAGTTAGCTTCCTGTGACTTTTGTGCGTGCCTAATTGAATCATTGCCAAATATGATTCAGAATTCAGAAATCGGGAAAATGATTAACTCCAGGAACTTTACACAGTACTGGAAGTTAGAATCTCCCTGGATATCAAAGAAATATATGATGTTTTGTTGAATTATGGTTTTAGTGGATGTATTTGTGCTAACATTCTATTTGAAAATGTCTCGGGAAATTCTGTGCAGTGGAAGTGGAATCGTATATGAAGATGGATATGAGAATCATTTAATTGACTATGCAGGATGCTGAATTGTGTTGTTTCATGCAGCCTGCTGTACTGAAATTTGTGGAAGAATTTGCAAGATCAGTTAAAGTAAAGAGGAGAGGTAGAATGAAGAACAAGATTCCTATGTATAAAAGAAAGCTAGAGATGATGATTTTGGGAGCAATTCAGCAGTGTTTGGATCCAAAGAACAGAATTCAAATGATTGAAAATCAGTGCAAGAAAGGTGGAAAGAATGAAGCAACATGCAATGGGAAGCTGAAGGATGAAGAACCAGAATGTGTGAAGCAAACATAGAGCTGTTTTTAATCAGTTGAAGAAAATCTGAAGGAGAGTTTGTCAATTCCTGAAGCAACTATGAAGAAGTCATGCAAGTCAATGAAGTAGAAGAATTCAAAGTCAAAGTGTCAATTGCCATTAAAGAGAATTAAGCTAGCTCAAACCGCACATCAACTTTTGTTTCCGCAGTATCAAGCTTTTGTTTTACTTTCTGCAGCTTTAAAATCATTAGGTGATACTATTGTCAGAGTTTGTTAATTTTCAGACAGCTTTGTTGTTTTGTCCTTGATCAACCAATGAGAGTGAGATACATGTCACAATCTTGCTCTTTAGTTATCTTTGTTTTCATTTTCAGCCATTGATTGTGAGAGCTAATATGAAAAGCTCCGGATCATTTTTCATGTATGCAGCAGTTGCAGAAATATATGAAATACCTTCTTCTTCTGTGTAAAAAAATCCTTGCTTTTAATTTCTGTTGTTCTTCTTCAGTTGTTTTGGAGTTGTGCTGAAAAACAATACTTGGAGTGGAAAAAACCAAACTTTGAAGTTGAAAATTCCATTTCTGAAGAGTTAGCATAATTTCATTGTTAATCCGAACCAAAACACTTACAATCACTTGTGAGGAATATACATTGATTATTACAGTGACAATTACTACATGCCACAGAGAATACAATCAGTTTATTAAAAGGAAATGTTGATCTTCTGGAATTTTTCTCTTTCCTGGAGCAAAAGCATTTAGTGCAGAAGCTGCTGCTGGAGAGTTACCAACCAGAGTCACCCTTGAGCTTGAGATTTGTGTGGAGAAGAAAGTGCTGTTCTATCTTGCTAGACAGGAGTGACAGAGACAGCAGTGATGGATGATGTGGAATCCTCAGATGTTGATCCTGCTGCTGTTGTTGGTTTACCCAAATTTTTTTGATGATGAAGAGAACGAGTGATTAGTTGGAGTTCACTACAATACCTTAAACTGAGGTTGGAGAAGTTAAATTGAAAGAGCGAGCTTAGTTGTTGACTGATAACTAGTAAGGAATTCCAATGAAAATCTATCCTCTGAGCTTTGAGTATGAAGAAATTCTAATTTTTGGAAATAGAGAAAAGTATTATAAGTGATTTTCTTCAAGGCTTACCATGGTTGAACAAACCATCATCATGATGGTTTAACTCTTTTTATCTTACTTTGTAATGAAAAAAAGAGCATCATCCAGGCTGAGTTAATGTAATGCCAAAGTCAAATGCTATTTCATCAACAGATTCCCTTAAAACTAAATAATATCTATCCAACATTCCTAACAAGTAAACTAAACGCTGAGAATTTCAATTTCATTGAAGATCAGATCAACATTCATGGCAGGGGTTCTTGTGAATCTCCCAGTCGAGACAGGTGAAGATATGCATCAGTACCTGTGTAACACAGTGGAAACAGCAACCGAATCTGGTCAGGACATCATATACAAACTTGCTGAAACATGAAAAAATCACAAACACCTTAAAACACAAGGATCCACTCACTGTATCCTTCCATAGAGATTATCAGCAGATCACACTCCAAAATACCTAGCATATAAGTGGCTAATTGGAAGACCAATTCCGTAACCAGCCATTATTACCGTATCAGCCGTTCCAAGATCAGAATGCTCATTCAGAGGATTTTTTGCAGAGCTATAAAGGTATGTGAAGATTTTGGGAAGGCCGCCCCTCGGAATCCCACCTACCTCATCCGAAACATATTACAGCAATAACGCCAACTTGTTAAGAATTTAGTGATCAGAAACATACACCAGGGCACGCCTTGGATAGTATCACGTTATCATGGACGAGGATATATGTGGAAATCCAGGCGATGAGATGATGTTTAGAACAGAACACCTTTATGGCGACGTCCTCAATTCCATCAGCAACTACTGTTCTGATAGGAGGAGCCACTTTATCTGAATCCATATAACGCTCTTGGACAGCTCTCAAGGAATTCTTAACCAACTCGAATACCATAAGGTGCAAGTGTGTTGGAACATAGCTGATACACAAGCTAAGGCATTACATATAGATGCATGGGCAAATTTCTAATTGCTTTTGATGAGTACTGCAACAGATGCAATTCAATGCACTAAACTAAGAACCAAAACCAGAACCAAAAAGCATTAAGTCCATACGAAAACTGTAAATGGTAAGGAAGGCTGGTTTTTCTCGTAGATGTTCTTGAACTTGACGAAGAATTCATTTTGTTTTCATCGTATATATATAGTCTTCTCCGAACATATCTCTTCGTGGTATTGTAAACACAAAGCATTTTTTTTTCTTTTTTGTGTGCTCCCACAATTTCGTTGTTAGGCTTCTCATGAACTCTTCCGTTGACATTTTCAAGCAGCCAAATCTTCCTTTGTCTTCTACAATGGAGTGATCCATCTTATTAGCCCTTTTTTGTAGATGTTCTTAAAATTGAAAAACTCATTTTGTTTTCGATCATATATAGAGGTTTTCGTGTTAATTATATCTTCCTCAACATCACCAACGTGGTTCTCTTTCATAAAATCAAATGCAAATCTTTTATTTTACATTTTGATATTGAACACTTGTCTATCCACTGCATCCTTAATCATGCAATGGTCATTTTTAAATAGTACCTTAAAGTCTTTATCAAGCAACTGATAAACTCTCAACAAATTTTTTGTTTATTGTAGGAACATATAAGACATCATAATTTAACTTTAAACCTGAATGCCCTTTAATTGCTATAGTTCTCTTTGCTTCAATGTAGTCTCTATTTTCAATTTAGACTTTGAAGATAAAACTTGTATCAATTTCTATGAACATCTTTTTATCAAAGGTAATGTGATTTATGCAATCATTATCAATAAGCCAACTTTCCTTTAAATTGTAGTTGGCTAGGCATGATACTGCAAATAACTCTTCTTCCTTAAATTGATTATTTACAACTTGCTTGGCTTCTCCTACATGTTATTGCGCTTTACTAATCCTTTCAATATATTCTAGTTGTCCACACTTGTTGCATCTTACATCTGGCCTCTACTAGCACTTGTATTTTGGATGATTTGTTTTCTTGCAATATGAATATGGTGGAAAACTCTGAGCATTGTTGTTATTAATCCTCTTTTTGTTATATAACTTTATTAAAAAAGCGCCTTCTATAGTTCCTTCTTGCCTCATGAGTCTCCTTTGTTCTTGTGCTTGCAATGCACTTAACAATTTTGCCAAATTGATTTTTAACAAATTCTTTGAATTTTCGAGTGATGAAATTATAACCTCAAATTCTTTTAGGATAGTTACTAGAATTTTTTGAACAATTCTAAAATCATCAAAATTACAACCGAGAAATCTTCCCTTATTAGCAACGGCAATGAGCTTGTTGGAGTGATCATTGATCGTTTTTTATTCTTTCATTTTTTGTATCTCAAATTCTCTTATCAAGTTGAGCTGCATTCCTTTGATTCTTGTGTTCCCCGCATATTCCTCTTTTAAGAAATCTCAAATTTTTTTGCTCGTTGAGCTTCATAATATTGGAAAAAATTGTTGATGTAACTGCTAAAAACAAACAAACTTTTACTTTGGACTTCCTTTGTTTTTTTTCTTTTACGGATTTTGATTTGAGTCACCGTTAGATTTGTAGGTAAGTCCGGAACGTCGTAGTCTTTATCTACATCTTCCCATAAGTCATTCGTTTTAAGGAAGGCCTCCATTCGAACAGCTCAATTTAGATAATTAACACTGGCAGAGTAACAATAGTGAACGATAATTCTGAATCTATTAATGTGTGGTTTTGATTTGTAGTGTGAGGAGACGAAGAATAAGTTATGAGCTATAGGTTTGTAGATTTAGAGGTCCCTTAAAATCAAGAGAATTTGTCAATTTATAAAATTTTCTCTAACTAAAATTTAAAAATTGGATAACATCTAAATTAAATGAGCATAAAATTTGCTAATAACTACAAATCTTAACTTTTAACTTAAAAGAAAATATTTTGATAACAAATTTATTTCAAATTCACACGTTCAACAAAGGCAAAATAAGAAGAGCCAACTGTACAAGGAAAAACACACAGAAATTAATCAACTTACGGGAATGTAAAGTTAGGATCCCCGTAGAAAATAAAATAAGGTACACTTCCATACTCCCTTGGACAAATAGCACGGCATCCTCACTAGCATTTCGTGCAATCTCAACCGGAGACATTTTTGTATTAATACAACCCACGCATTGAGAAGGAGGATTTGGATTGTGCAACTCAACATGCTGCCCTGAGTACCATACAAAATCCAAGAGCATATACGGAGAGTTTATATGTAGAAGTCCACAGAACTACACGATCCTGAAAACGGAAAGCAAGCAGTTCATATTCAGAAGGTAATAAGAAGCTAAAACCAGCCAATAAGCATTCTAATCCCAATTCTTGACATGTAAAACCGATCCAGAAACTGATGAATGCCAGATCCTCGTACATGCTTGGATCCATTTATTTCTTCAACTGTTGAACGCCTAAAGCCATTGTCGGGACCACAGCGTTGTGTCTAACCTTGATTGGTTTTATCATTTTTGTAAATTCCCTCTCGTCACTTGTATCTTTGATTTCAGGAAAGGATCACGGAAAGAATCCAGATACCAGTCTCGCACCTTAAAATTAAAGTTAATCACAATGAGATGGCATATTATAGAAAAACAAATACAAACCTTCATCGAAAAAGCAACCACGTACCATGGACCAGCTAAATTCCAAGAACTAAAGAACCCTTTTTGGCCCAGATCATGTTGATTCATCCCTCAATATCCATTAACAAACTATTAGTAAAACCGATGCCGAAATTAGGAGGTGAAACTGAAAAAGCTAATGACAAGCAGCGGAAGGCAAAGGAAAGTCGAGGTTTGTAGGCATTTGCTAATTATCTTGTCATTCACTAACAAATCTGTTCTTTGATTCCAGCTTTAGGAAAGGGTAGTGTTTCTTGCTTTTCACTGGAAAGCCGTTTGGAATACGACGAGGAGGGCTGGAGGGACGAGGGAGCATTGGATGGATTTCAGAGAAAGGGTAAACAAAAGGCAGAAGGTGGGATAATTTTGTTTACATGGTAAATTAATTGTCTAGTTTAAGTTAGGTTTAAGATTTAATTAAAAGGATAAACTCACACTTAATAATAAAATACTCTTTTTGCCTTTACAAGCACCTACCCAGGTTGAGATACCACATTACTTGTGATCATCACACACATTTAGCAAACGGTTTAGATTTTCTTTAAAATGGTTAAAGATGTTTAAGCGTGAGGTATGATAAAAGATGAACCACATCATAAATTACTGTCAAGGTCTTTGTGATTATTTGTGACTAATGAGTTAGCACCAAAGTATCATCAAAGTTGGAACAGATTAAAGCTACTAACTTCATGTAACTAGTGGAATCAATTCCAAGTTACGAAGCCATTGCAAGTTATAATTCAACATTTGTAAGTAGAGCTGTTGCTCCAAGTACATATCAGTGGAATATCAAGTCTTATCAAATCACATTTCTTTTTTATTATACGGATCAAGTGACATTAAGCAGGAGAATGGGTCATTCCTGCCAAGAATCCAGATTCGTTCCATTTTTTCGTTTCCAAATCTGGAAAATATTTCATTGAGCATCAACAACATAATTGAAGCAGACTAAGTTACGTTGATGGTGGACATGGCTCCATGAAGTAATCAACGGCTGTGTGGCACTAAACTACGGGTTGATTATACCCCGGAAGTTGCATGAAACTTAATCTAAAGCAGTTAAATGTTGCAAGCTCTTCATTTAAGTTATTTTTTGCAGCTGAAAGCTAGCTTTTTCTAGTAGGAACTTTGAAGTGCCCTAGTGCAACAAACCTGAAAAAGTCTTGATATCATACACCACAAACAAGATGGTCATAAGGCAAATCGTTCACTATATTTGGTTATTTTCATGAGATATAGCCAAATTTCCTTAGAAAATATAACATGACATGACTTTTGGAAAACCTAAATAAGTTATATTATCGTATTGCTTTCTGCTCGTTTCTGCTTGATCATCTGTGAAACGTGAAAGGGAAATAACTTGCAAGAAAAGGGAGATCCATCTGAATCAAAATGCTTACTTCAGTTGTAATAAAAGTTACAAGCCGTGCCACTCCACAGAAGCCATAGATACACGCTTCATGTGATTTCAAAGCTCAGGAGGAATAGAAAGAAATTGAAATAGTGGGATAGTTGGCCAAAAGAGATTAACAAAATTCAAATGTTAAGAACAGAAAATGTGGCCATAACCAAAAAATAAAACGTTTAAAGCCTTGCAAGGTCAAGAAAAAAAGAAGAAAAAAGAAAGAAGAAAGAAGCTCAGGCAGGACAGCACCGTCAAAACCCTGATTTAGGCTTTATTCTGCTCCAACACCAGAGAACAAGGTTATGGAACTCTCCAACTCCATTGCAATTCTTCACATGCAAGTTCAGAAACTTGGTTTTGCACCATTGAAAGAAGCATCTTGACCAGCAACGAACAAAGAGCATGAGAGGAAAAGACAGGGACTCGGGGTAGCTATGGTATTATGACGAAGAGAGCTGTGAAGTGATATAAAAGGGTAACTAACAAGAGATACTTGGTGAAGAGATGGATGCAGTTTATATAGCGAAAAAGGCGATGGAAATAAATGTGACACAGAAGATGCTGACATTCCAAAAACATGTTTGGTCCCAACCAGGAGTTAAAGAAAGTATCCAATAAATGGACCCAAAATACATGAACCAAGGGCATATAATGTACCATCGCTGAGTAGTGAGAAGTAGGATTATCAGTTAACAGATAAAAATGGTGACTGATTTGAGAGAAGAATAGGGGAAGTACAGAGTTGTAAGCAATGTGACTTAACCATTCCCACAAAACTGTGCAAGGCTTTCTCTCTCTCACTCATCTGCCTAGTATCTTTTACCCCCTCAGCTACGTAAAATAGGAAGAATATGAAGCATGAAGACTCGAATTTTCAGGCTCGAGAGAGAGAGAGAAAAAGGGATGAACAATATGAAAGGGTAAAACATTATACACTGTTGTGTCAATTTCTACATTAGCTCCCTTTTCTGTACAAAGGTTCCCATGCAAGCAAATTTATTGATCTTTCTTTCTTACAGTTTCTTGTTGCATGACACTGTCAAGAACCATGCTTTTCAATGCCTAATTCAGTAATGCAATACTTGAGCTTGTTTTGTTAAGTTTTACCTGAAATGTATAACAAGCTTTCCTGCAGGAGCAATCGAGAAATAGGGAAGCATTTACTGGGGTAATAATAACGAAGACCTTGCAGCATTCATTGCACCCAACGAACTCTCATGTGGTGTCATATTGACATTTCAACCTGCAAAACTAATGAGTAGATGAAGAGCATTGGGAAGAACGTATCAAGGTTCAACATTGTAAAAATTGCCAAGATAAGGCATGTAACGAAGGGCAGTATAACCGTGGTCACTTCACTACGAGTTTACCTTGTTAGGGCATGTTCAATTATCTGAGAAATTTGTCTCGTGCTTTGGGTATTAATTAGCAAGTTTTGTTGCTAGTAAGGGACCTAATGACTTGTGAACTCACACAATCTCCAAGATTGGATAGACTGCCAAACGATATCTTTTGATGCTATTGCGAGTCATAAGAAAACATAGAACAGCTTTGCTATGGAAAGCTGGCTACAGAACAGAGATATGGATTTGTCTTTGCACCTTCTGTTCTTTTCCTGGAAAATCCTTTTCCTTTAAATTTTAAATCTTCTTTTTTTGTGAAATACAACTCTATGTATAGTTAAGACCGTGGTACAAGATTATTAGCAGCCAGGTTTCGGGTGTAATAGAGAAGAAAAAAGGAAAACAGCAGTCAGCAATTATTCCAGTGGTGACAGAACCGAAGATACTTGAAGAAAGAGATAAAACTTTGATCTCCAGTTCCATCACAAGAAGTGACTCACACTGCATATGCCTGCATAGTGCATAGCAAAGCGCGAGCTTGAATTTGGATAGAGTGAGGAACAAATCTAGAGTTAACGCGTGAGGAACATGGAAGACCACTTGGGATGTTACACTGGTCACCTTTTAAATCTTCATAATCATCACAACCTTTGTGATGTGACCACTCATTGGCAAGGCCTTGTCAGTCAGGCCCTCCTCCATCAAAAAGGCTCGCCCTTTTTCAGTTTTACTGCAGGCTGAAAGATCGTGAAAAGTAAAATGGATTCCTTCGTTTCCGTCTTCTCATCCTCTCAGTTCATGTTTTTGCATGCAAACGGTCGATATGACATTAAAAGATATGCAAAAAAAAAAAAAAAATTACGACTGTTTGCTTCTGTACGACCAGACTTTCCTGCAGAGAGGCAATTGTGTGCCTGGACCTGGGGTTTATTGCTTCTGCCAAGTAAATGCTTCCTCCTCTTTCTTCCCTGTTTTTCTACCCCTCGTTGTGGGTCAAATTAGATTAATGACGAAGCACAGCCATGGATTTGGGTGCAAGGGATTGGGGATAATGATAGTTGCAGTGCTTCGTTATTAGGTACCAACTGTTTCAAATTTATTGCTCTCTTCAAATTATACTTGGCACATTTTGTCTCAATTAGTGCCGTACACGCAGGAACATATGCTGAAACCTGAAAAAGTGAAACTTCACCAAACGATTATACAACATCACAGTCCGATTGAAATATGAGAAAATGAATTATCTAATTATAAAATACAAAATATTGTGATTTTACTTTTTGGTTGGAACTCATGTTGATTGAGAATTGTAAAAAGATTGTAGATAAAAGAGGAAATTAGGAATTAGAATGTATATCAAAAGTATATTCAGAGCCAACAGAAAAAAAAAAAAGGAAAGGATAATTCATAAGGAAAACCAAAATAAACCAGAAACAGAAAACAGAAAACAGAGATACGAGGACGTGGAAAGGAGACCGTAGCGATGGTACTTCTGTCTTCTTGTCCTTCTTCTTCACATCTTCCCAACTCTTACCAGAATTGCCCCAATATACAACCTTCCTCACGCGGCTTTCGCCTCCTCCGACCTGTCGGGTCAGCGTCCGACGTGTATGCACCGTGTCGTATCGACAAGTCGGCTCTTTTGGTAGCAGAAACGGTGTCGGAAGACGAGCTCTGGGCGGCTGCCCGGCTCCGCGTTCGGTCCTTTTACGACTTTGATCCATCTTCTTTTGGCATCCAAGTCAGTCGGCTTCATTCTCATTCGCATAATTCTTTGCGTTTCTTGTTTGTTAACACTTCAAGTTTGTTGCTACTGCCAAAATTAAGTCAAAATTTTGGATGGGAAAGTTATATTCGTTAACTGTAATTACATTTCCAGTGCGAAATAATTGATCTTCTAGAAATATTTATGCAAAAGTTGAGTGTGTTAAAGGATTTGATCGAGTGAGTGGAATTGATGTTATTGATGTTGTGTCAAGTATTATTAGGATCACAAAATGTACTTGGCAGAGCGCGAATTTGAAGCGCTCAAGGAACGAATGGCTGGTAAGAGGACAGGATTCAGAAGGGTTTCTTGCATAAATGCTACTCTTCCCTTATCGCAGCTATCCAGCTTGTTCGATGATTTATGCGCCGAATGTAAGGTCTGTTGACTTCTTCTTTTTTTAAACGTGTGCGTGTGTGAAATTTCTTTCATTTGGATGCCATTAGAATGTTCATTTCTCGGATCATGTTGAGGTCTGTGACGGAAAAACCAAAACTTTGTAGCTATTAGGATGTTCTTGGCTATGGTCTGATTGTGAGTGCCTCTTTGAGTCTCTGACTTTGTAGGGTGTGGTGGAAATATTGTGATTCACATCGTGCTGTGAAATTTAAGTGGAACTAAGATAAATCTGTTCAAGGAGTAGTATCCATTGCAGTAAACCCGAAATACATCTGAAGATAGCCTGACTTGAGCTGTGTAAGATAAATCTGTTGAAGGTGTAGTAGCCATTGCAGTATCCCCGAAATACATCTGAAGATAGCCTGACTTTGAGTTGTGTGATATCAGAATAAAAGATAAATGAGTTTGGTTGGCAAGAATCATTTGCCATGCCTGAGATTGTCTTAACTCCTAGTATGCGTCATCTTGTCTTTCATGGGCCAGCCTGTAATGCCAAATTTCTGATTTGCTGCTATTTTGATCTCAGACTGCCATTTGCTGTATTTTTCTTGTCAATATTTTCTCATTGACTGATGTTTCTGGCCACATTGCAAAACTAATCTGGAAGTGTTCATGTATAAATCATTTCTTAGTGTTTCAGCTCAAGGCCAACGTTTACATATTATCTTTTCCCTTCTCTATATCTTTTGCAGTTCACAGATGATGGAGAACATCGAGTAGTAGTAGGCAGCCTTGATATTAATCAGTGCCTAAAACTTCCAGAAGAAATAACTGGAATGAGGCCAGAGGTACAAGCTGCAATGTATACATAAGTTTCAAATTGTCTTACTGTTGATTGTTATAGAGATCTATGCACCCCATTCATGCCCTTCATGCTTTTTCTTACCATCGATTAAGAAAAAAAGAGAAACAGAAAAGGATTTGGATTGAAGGACACTAACGAATTGAAATATCCCCATATTTTGATTGATCAGTCATCAAGAAATAATGCGTTAATGTCTTTATCAGAGTTTCTTTTGAACTGTTTCAAGTTCTAAGGTAAGTAGTTACATGCTATCTGTGTTTGCATTGCATTGATAGGGAATTGGGGCAGATTTTGCAAGGGCATACCTGAGCAATGTATGTGTGGCAAAGGAGCTGCAAAGGAATGGATTGGGTCATGAACTCATCTCAAAGTCCAAAATAGTGGCACAAGACTGGGGTGAGAACTCAGTTTGACTTCCATTTTCTTTCATACCTTCATTACTCATTGAATTTGCAACTTAATGCTCTGTTGTGGTATAAAGAGCGGAATTTTCAGCGATATTTGCAACTTAATGCTCTGTTGTGGTATAAAGAGCGGAATTTTCAGCAATAACCAACAATCGAAGTATCAATATGAAAATATTAAGTGGTCTGTAGTTTGTGCTAAGTGGAGCTTTCCTCAAGTATTAATTATTATCTTGCTAAAGACTAAACCAAAGTTCATTACCTGTAACTTTGATGATCTGCTGCATAAATTTATTGATTGTGGTTTAGTGTTCTTCAAGCTTGAACAATTTTTATATTTCGTAACAATCTTAGACAAGTTTAGCTGCTGACATTTTCACAGGAATAAGTGACTTGTATGTTCATGTTGCCATCAACAATGAACCAGCAAAGAAGTTGTACATGAAGAGTGGCTTCATATACGAAAATGATGAACCTGCATGGCAAGCAAGGTTCCTTGATCGTCCACGAAGGCTGTTATTATGGTTTGGTGTACCTGGTACACAAAATTACATAATAGTACAATAGTCAACACTCTACTACAAGAAATATATTGTTGTAATTGTAAAATAGTCAATGTTAATAGTATTTCAAGTACATTTTTCGTAATTATTGCCTTTTATAGAACTGTTTACCGTTAAATACATAATCAGTGGTTGATTAAATTCGTATTTTGAACCTAAAGGTAGTTAAAACAGGTCATCCTTAATGTTTAAATTCCTTAGCAAATGCCATCGACTATAGTTGATGAAAGAACAGAAGAATGAAAGTGATTGAGAATGTAATTGCATTGAATTGCTTGCATTATCATGAGTAACTTTATACTGTATTTATACATATATATGATATCTACAAAGATAATGAAGATTACAAGATAAAATCAAATAAAATAAGATACGATAAAATCAAATATATTTGAAATGAAATCAGATAATTGTTGTTGAGATTGCATAAAGATTGGCATGTATCTGCATATGTTTATCAGTTGATGTGTTAATGCAATTTTGGTGGCAAGAATTGATTTTGATTAAAGTACCAATTATTTATAATATCACCATTCGAGATGTGAATGAAACATAAACCTAAAATTGAAAATTTTGAGTTAGTTGAAGGATATAAAGTTTTGAGAGACGATTATAAAAAAGTAAAGGCTACATCAGCAATAACAAGAAACATTCAGTATAAATCTCTCTGAAATTTGGGAAGGTTGAATAGTAAATAGTAAGTTTTGATGAACCTTTTGGTAAGTAATAGATTGCTTATTTTTCCATATATTATTACTAGAGAAAGCATCATTTTACATTAATGGACTCGTATTACAAAGCAAAAGATCATATTACATAAATAGCTTATAGTACAAAGATGCTAAAAAGCTTGGGTTTTAGTTCATACTAGTTTGAGCCATCATTCGTTGACTACGTAAACTTGTTTGAGCCATTTCTTTATTGTTCAATCTCATAAACATAAACATTTAAATCATAAGTTAAATAAGTAAAACAAAAGGTCAGAGGTTTAAAGCGTAAAAGATTTAATGGATATTAAACTGTCATAAAATTGATTTAAATTGAATAAAATTAAAAACTTAAAAAATGATTGAAGAAGACTACTTTTAGTTATCAAAAAATTTAAAATTTAATTGATAAAAGATTGTTAAATATAAATTAATTTATTTATTTTAATTTTTAAAAATTAATCAATTAATTAATAAACTGATCGATTTTTAGCAACAAAGATTATTAAATTAAATCAAATTGAAAAGTTAAAAATCGAACTGAAAAAATGAATAGTTTAAGATTTTATTATTAAACAGGTTGACCTAAACATTGGTTATTTACTATTTTGATGATATTGTGTTATTTCTAAGAGTGGGAGAATTGAAGTGCCACACATTCATTAGTGTTGGTGAGTTTAATTTTAGTTCAAGTTGAGTGGTTGACAATTTAAGATTCACTTACAATTTATTTAAAATAGAAACAAAAACCAAAAACCAGAAATCAGAAAATTGAAAACACAACCAAAAAAAAAATCGAAGTGAATCAATTCCGTATTTAACTCTTACTAAAATTTGGTAACAATCCAAAGACACTTAATTGGAGCCATTTCTTTATTCTTCAATTCCATAATAAACTCGAAAGCTTCCACAATTACCAGCCTATTTTGTTCTTTGCATTCTCTCTGTCTTCTATACCCTGCATATCACGAAAAACCAAGATCGTTCAAATTCAGAATATATTGTAAATTAAATATGCATTACAAATGTTAAATAATATATCTTTAAAAACAGACAAGCAGTTGCTAACAGTTTAAAAATAAATATTGATATATAAAACATATTTATGCTGAAAATAAATATTATAATATTATAACAGCATAATGTATCGCATGTTATATTGTGTCCCAAAATTCTATAGGGTTATATTAGTATCTTCAAAATTAGAATTTAGAGTTAGAGTTAATATTATCAATTTTAAAAAATCTTATACATAGTTACTTTTGACAATTTTATTTTTAAATTAAAAAATCAGTTTTAAATAGTTTAACTTTCACAAAATTATTGTAAGTTTAATATAATTGAATTGCTTTAATTTTAATTTCTCAGACTAAATGAACTCTAGATAATTGCCTTTTGAGCCTCTCATAATTCTTCAACTTGGATAAGCGTACGAATAACAGAGAACTTGTGTCTTACGAAGTGTATTGGATGATAATCTTGCCAGCGTCAGGATTAGCAATCCTCGCAAAAGCCTCCTGGGAAAGGTCGATGATCGCACGGCAATGGCCTGGTGGACAGTAGTCGACTATTGTCACCACTACACTGCCACGTTTGCAAGCTCGAATGCCATTATTGGTGGCTGCTCCGATGCATCTGACCCTATAACTCTTGCCACAGGCCTCCTTATTGTTCCACGGTGCATTGCTAGCTGCAGCTATCATCACTCCTTTCTTCTGAAATCCGTAACACGAAGATGCTGTGAAAAGACAATAGCTATTCATTCTTGGTTAAAAATGATCAGAAACTAGCTAGGTGGCCACAATAAGGGAATTTTGTTAGTTAACAGATTTAGATAATCATCAATACTTACGAACAAAAGGTGAGTACAGAAAGTAGCATTTCCTTGAGCAGCATATGCGACTGAAACAAGGCGCAATGCCAAGTTCAAGGAAATCAAGACTTGCATATGCATTCCCATGACTCTACTCTTCTTCTCCTTGATGTTGTTTCTTTTCTGCTACTACTATATATGTTCCATCTTTGCTAGTTGATGATGGGAGACTTATACATCTCTTCCCTTTTATAGGGAAAGATTTAGCCGACTCCATATCTGCCAAGTTGTATCGATGGCTATTCCCTGATAGAGCCAGACATTACGGTACAATTTAATCCTAGAGTTGAGCACATTTGTACATTTTCGAAGTTACAGTATGCAGTATGTCTAACATTTGTGGATGGTAGAGCTGGAGATGGGAAAAACTTCAACAAGACCTGAACTTCAGGTCAGCTCCAACCTCTGAAAAAGAAAACAAAACCTGAAGTGGAAAGCAGAATCTTTAGAACTTTAGCAGGATGAGCTAAAGTTCTATAGGCTGAATGTATTTTCTGGAAGTGACAAATTATGGTAGCATTGTATGTATTTCAGTGTTTGAGAGATTAAAAACAGTGTTTGTAAAATCCGAATGTATGTAAACTATGAAGTTTCAGAAATGGATTTTGCACTTTTAAATATGCTTTTTTTTTCTCAAGAAACTTACTACTTAGCTCTCTTTGCATTCACACATCTATAATAACTCTGAATCAATGGTAATAGCAAGACGAAATTATAAAATCAGATGAAAAGGAGAAGATGAAGTTTTTCATAAAATTGTAGCTACTGTTTCATTGCCTTGGAAAGTAAATTATGGAGCTTTTCAAGTTAACTCACACATTTCTTGCTTGCTTACATCCAATGGCTCAAAATGAAAGATGAAAAGAAAACCAAGGAGTAAGATTTTGACAAGTAACTTACTCTCATTGGTTCAACAGAAAAAAAAGATGTTGGCTGCTACATTAACAAAACCTGACACAAGGATTTCCTAACGATTTAAAGCTGCAAAAGTAAGGACAAAAGATGCTTTATGCTGGAACAAAATGTAATGCTTAGTTTTAACTTAATTCTAATCCCCTTTGGTGACAAGTGTCACTTTGACTTCAAAATCTTCAACTTCTTTAACTTGTAAGGCTTCTCCTCAATTGTTTCAAGAGTTTGCTTCTGAGTTTGTCTTAAAAAAATCGCTTCAGAGTTTTTTTTAGGTATTAACAAGTCTGCTTCAGGCTTTGCTGTTGTAATTTCAGTTCTTCTTCTTCTCTTACTGCACATCTGCTGATTCTTCATTCTTCACTTTTCCATTGCTTGAAGCTTCACTCTTCTCATTCATCTTGCTCTGATCCTCATTCCCACTCTGAATCAATCGGATTTTGTTCTTTGTACCCAACCATTTTTGAATTGCTGCTAAGATCATCACCTCTAACTTCCTCTTCAATACTGAAAACTTGCTTTTCATTTTGATCCTCTTCTTCACTCTCACTGAGCTTGCAATCTCCTCCACAATCTTCAGCATAGCAGGCTGCATAAAGCAACACAAGTCAACATCTCCTCCTTTGTTTTGTGTAGCCTGCACTCCTACCATCTTCTTCAAAGACTCAAATCTCCATTTTGGTAATGCCTTAGTGAATAAATCAGCAAGTTGGAAGTTTGATCTACAAAATGCCATTTTAATTTCCCTTTCTTCAATCAATTCTCTAACATAATAGTACTTAACCTTCATGTGCTTGGTTCTTACATGATTAGATGGATTTTCGGTCATGGAAATGGCAGCACTTGAATCACAATAAATGGTTATACAATTCTCCTTCAACTCATCCATATCCTTCATAATTTTCTTCAACCATTGAGCTTGTTTGGCAGCTATATTCACTGCCACATATTCAGCTTCAGCTGATGATTGTGCTACACTTCTTTGCTTCTTTGAACACCAAGAAAAAATTCCTAAACCCAAGCTACAACAATATTCACTCTTACTCTTGCATTTATTACTTCCAGCATAACTTGCATCACTAAACACATACAACTCTACATTTTCCCTCCTTCCAAACCAGATTCCACGATCAATGGTGTGCTTAACATATCTTAATATTCTTCTAGCATACAAAGCATGTTGTCTCGATGGATTATGGTTGAAACCAATCATTATGTTGACAGAGAATGCAATATCAGGTCTCGAAGCAGACAAATACATTAAGGAACTAATCATACTTCTATAATAAGTCACATCAAATTGCTCACCTAACTTTATGGTCTCCAAATTCAGTTGATGTTCCATGGGAGTTGACATGCCACTGCTATCTTTAAAGTTGAACTTCTCAATTAGCTCTTCTGCAAATTTCTTTTGATGAATAAATATCCCATCCTTCCTTTGATCAATTTCCAATCCTAAGAAGTAACTCATCTCCCCCAAGTCTATCATTTTGAATTCATACCTCATCAACTCCTTGAAATCCTCCACTAGCTTCTCCTTAGTTCCAATTATAAGCAAATCATCTATATAAAGTGAGCAGATCAATTTTCCTTCTTTATCTCCCTTCACATACAATGTAGCCTCACTTTTACTTCTTATGAATCCATTTTGTAGCAAGTAACTATTAATTCTTGAATACCAAGCTCTTGGAGTTTGTTTCAAACCATAAAGAGCCTTCACTAACTTATAAACTTTCTACTCTTGTCCTTCTTTTACATAGCCTTCGGGTTGCTTCAAGTATACATCTTCATCCAACATCCCATTAAGGAAAGCACTCTTCACATTCATTTGATGTACTTTCCATCCATTATTTGCTCCCAATGCCAACAACAATCTCACAGTGTCAAGCCTAGGTACTGGAGCATAAGTTTCGGTGTAATCCACTCCATATTCTTGTTTGTATCCCCTCATAACTAATCTAGCTTTATGTGTTGGACCCCGTCTCCGAGGCCCAACATTCGGACCCAAACA
>JANIHZ010000008.1:973159-989116 GCA_027478365.1 Erythroxylum rufum
TGGGTTTTACCACATAGGAGGGAACCCAAACCCAACAATTGGATGCTGTGTTCTTCATATGAATCTTTAAATTTTTATTTCCATTAATAAATAGAAAAGAGAGAGTTTTCTTAATAATCCAAGATCCACGTAGAACCTTACTTTATTTTTATATTAAGCTGAAAAGGATCTGTATATGTACTTAAATAAGTTTTTTTTTAATAAAAAAACTTAAAGTTCTAGAAGAGATTTATGCCGCTAATCTTGCCATACATTTTACATAAAGTTCTTTACACCACCCGGAGTCGTGGTTAGAATAAAAAGATATTGATCATGGTCTTAGGATCTTAGAGAAAAGAACTAAAGTTGTATTCCACTCATTTTAATGCCATTGATATTGCCAAGTTGTTAGTAACGTATTTCCCACTGAATCGAACAAAAGATTTTAGTTAGCAATGTCTAAAGCTCGTAACATGATCCCACGTTGTTGCAAGAAGATGACTGATAGAGAATAACAGAACACGTTCTGGATCTGGATTTAACACTGCTTGTAATATTTTTTGCTGTTAGAAATATAAACTTTTAATGAACAGCGCCTAATCAGAATCACTTATGTTTGTGAGAAATTTTTTGTTTTCAAGAAAAAGAAAATCAGACGAAAGCATAATAAAATGGTAAGAAAATGTTTACATATACCATGATTTTTATTGGTATGTTTTTTGTCTTTTTAGCTTTAACAAAAACTGCTTAATCATTAATGATATTGTTATTTTACTGCTTTTTTCTAGTTGTGTCTGAGGTAGGTTTGACTTATATTATAATGTTCGGTTTGGGTCAAGGTCTCCATTTCCAACTGCACAAGACAAAACCAAAACAAAAGTAAATTCCCAAGTTCTGACTTCACTCCATCTCATTAATCGACAGCTTTTGAAGTGCGTTTAACATTTCCAGTTTTCAGGATCTCGCAATAGCCCGGATATTTTTTTGTAGTGCTTTTGGTCATGGCGTAGTTTGTCTAAAGATCGGATTTTTAACTTAACCTTCTTGTTGGCAATGGACTTGAAGAAGGATAACTTTGTGAGGTAAGTTTCAGCTCGTAGTGCCTGATCTTCGTTTTGGCCTTTTGTTTCTTTCCATGGAAAGTTGACCGGAAAGCTTTTATGGTGGGAGTTGTGCAAATGTTTTTTCTTGGTTTTTTTTTTTTTGGCGCTTGAATTGCCATCTTTTGAGCTTGTCCTAGTTGTTGGTTGTGGAAATTGTTTTATTTGGAAGAAGAAGGAATAAGAGGATCTCTGGACCAGGGGGTTGGTGATATTTAACCGTTTCATTTTTTTGGTGGAAAAAAAATTTCTGGGTTTTCTTAATTTTTGTCTTTTTGTGTCTACAAGACCAGATAGTTTAGCAATTGTACTGATGGATGTGTAAAAAGCTGGAACCTTAGTTTAGCAATTGTACTGATGGACTTGTAAAAAGATCGAACCTTTAGTGATTTGATTTCTATGAAAAGGAGCACTTTTAAGCAAGCGGCTGCCGAACTGAAATCTCGCCTTCGAGTTGCTCGGAAATTGGGAACAGCATCAACGATGAAGGATGATATGCTTCCCTTGAAATGTAACTAAGTAATTGTATGCTGAAAGGCTGAAACGAATGTTGCGGGATCTATTTAAGATTCTCCTTAATTCCCAAAATATAGTTTTTATGGTTTCCTTGATTCCAAAATTTGCAATGATATTGATCATCACAGTCCTGGACTCCTTGATAGGCACGAGACCTCTTTTTTTTTTTCCAATGTTTTGGTTAAAACCATGTTGGACTGCTGGATTAAGCATGAAGTTACTCTTCATCATGTTTCTCATTCATTTACCTAAAGCAGTACATCAATGTATATTATTTCTTCTTATCATTAGAAATTCTTATGTGGACAATCCTGAGTGTTTTAACAAGGTCTGTTGTTTGGATTTGTAGGTTTTACTTTGATGGTAAACACCATAAGGCAAGTCTCTGGGGAAAAAGTGACCAAATACATGCTGAGAACTCATGTCCCATGGATAAGGTTTCAACTTCATTGCTGAAAGCAGAAAATGGGATGGATGAGAGTAAACATAGACTATCTGAAACTTGCAAAGTTGGTAAACCAAAGGCTCTTTCAGAGCATAATGGATCGTGGTTTCAGAGAATACTTGATCCAGGAAGTGATATTGTGCTGCGGTGGAACAAGATCTTCCTTGTTACATGTTTGATGGCGCTTTTTGTTGATCCTCTGTATTTTTACTTGCCTACTATAGGAGGGGATGCGAACACGTCATGCGTAGATACAGACTTCAGATTGCGAATTGTAGTTACCTTTTTCCGTACTATTGCAGATCTCTTTTACTTCTTACATGTGTTTATAAAATTTAGAACAGCTTATATTGCACCGAGCTCCCGTGTGTTTGGAAGGGGTGAACTTGTGATGGACCCAAAGAAGATTGCTCGGAGGTACTTTAAAACTGACTTCGTTATTGATTTCATTGCCACTCTGCCGCTCCCTCAGGTACATTTCTTCAACTCGATGATGGTACAACACAAAATTCACACCCTTTTAATAAGAATATTTGAGTTATCTGGCCAATGTAAAGAATTCACAGTTACTTCTTATTACTTACAGATAGTCATCTGGTTGATCATACCGGCAGCAAAAACTTCTGGTTCTGACCACAACAACAATGCTCTTGCTTTGATTGTTCTGATTCAATATATCCCCAGATTGTATCTGATTTTTCCATTGAGCACTCAAATTGTTAAGGCAACTGGAGTGGTGACTAAGACAGCTTGGGCAGGGGCTGCATACAATTTGCTTCTATACATGTTGGCTAGTCATGTACGCTTTTTTGTTAGGCCTTTCCTGTTGTCGACCACCTGCTTGTTCTGGTGCAAGAAGTTAAAAAGTTTCCTCTTTTCTCTTAATGCAGGTTTTGGGTGCAGCATGGTATTTGCTATCACTTGATAGGTATGCATCTTGTTGGAAATCAGCATGTAGAAAAGAGAAGGATCAACTCATATGTCTCCCAAAATATCTAGATTGTGATGCTTTTGATCATGATGATCGGAAGATGTGGGCAAACAGTACCAGTGTTTTCAGCAACTGCAACCCCAACAACAATATCACTTTTGACTATGGCATATTTGAACTTGCAATGACAAAAAATGTCGTCTCCTCCAAGTTTCTTGAGAAGTATTTCTATTGCTTGTGGTGGGGTCTACAGCAGCTAAGGTATTCTTTGACTTCCAATCAATAGAATCATCAATCCTTGAAGATTGGCTTCCTCTATTGTTGTATTCTCTTTCCTTTTTTTTTGTCCGTATTGTGATGTTAACAAAAATATTGTAGCTGTAACCAGGTGCCATCGATTACTATTCTTTGACGGTAAGGTCGTCTTGGAATTCTACATCATAACAAATAGGAGTTATTATACTCTTTTTATCTTTTTGCTAGTTGTAGAGGAGTTATTATTATTCATGGTTTTCCATTGAATTCTTGATGAAAGAACAAAAAAGAATTAAGAGCCTGGAAATGCTGGCCAGCCAAACGAAGAGCCAGAGAAACAGAGCATTAGATGAAATCTACAACGAGTTGAACCCATGTAGTTCAACTGGTTGAATTCATGCTTCTCTGAGCATTAGGACACCTACAACTCTTTCAGTGTTGACAGCATATGTGCAATCTTTTTGCTTAAGAAATTTGGAGAAAGAGTTTTTGGTGACATCTAATTATGGCTAACAGCTGATATCTTTTGCTACCTTAATTTCAGTTCATATGGGCAGACTTTGGCAACCAGCACATACATCGAGGAGACATTATTTGCAATACTCATTTGCATCTTGGGTCTGGTCCTGTTTGCTCATTTGATTGGAAATATGCAGGTATTTTCCAATTTAGTCAGCTGAGAACCAAAGGGGAATCTATATCCTTGCTTTTGTTTTTTGTTGAAAGAAGAATGATTTTCATATAAAGCTTGAGGCTTTTAAAAGATTAAAATTTTTTTTGGTAGACATACCTTCAATCTCTTACTGTGAGACTTGAGGAATGGAGGCTTAAGAGAAGGGACACAGAGGAGTGGATGAGACATCGCCAACTTCCTGAAGAACTCAGAAATCGAGTTAGACGATTTGATCAGTATAAGTGGGTTGCTACTCGTGGAGTTGATGAGGAATCTATACTACTTGGCTTGCCCGCTGATCTTCGCCGTGATATTCAACGCCACCTTTGTTTGGACCTTGTCCGACGTGTATGTATCTACTGTTATATTTAATGTTTTCTTGTTAATTGAGGAAACCCTTGAAAATTTTAGATTTATGCAATTAGTAAACACTACCAAATTGAACTTAAGAGGCTTAATTATACAAACATCTTAAGGGCTTCTTGATAAACTAGCAGTCTCAAATATTTCTAGGAATATAACCAAACCATGATTGTTATTACAATTAAAGACTTTTTCTCCTGTGTAAGCTGTCTGATGAGCTTTTCACTTCTGTAGTATTTTGAATCAGATATTTCTTGTTAGTCTATAGCCAGGAGTTAGAACTCCTCATTACTTTGTTTTAGTATTTCCATCAAACTTGATCTAACTCCTTTGCTTCCATGAGATACAGGCTCTTGACCCTCCTCATAACCCTCTGGCTTTCTTATGCAGGTACCCTTCTTTTCACAAATGGATGATCAGCTACTTGATGCAATATGTGAGCGTATAGTATCTTCTCTGAGCACTGCAGGTACTTACATTGTTCGTGAGGGTGACCCGGTAACCGAAATGTTATTTATAATAAGAGGCAGATTAGACAGTTCTACTACAAATGGAGGCCGTACTGGTTTCTTCAACACCATTACATTGAAACCTGGAGACTTTTGTGGGGAGGAGCTATTGGCATGGGCTTTACATCCAAAATCCTCTCTCAACCTGCCTTCTTCAACCAGAACAGTCAAGGCTTTGAATGAAGTTGAAGCTTTCGCATTGAGAGCTGAAGATCTCAAATTTGTCGCGAACCAATTTAGACGCCTCCACAGTAAAAAACTGCAGCATACTTTCCGCTATCACTCCCACCATTGGAGGACATGGGCAGCCTGCTTCATACAGGCTGCTTGGAGGCGGCATAAGAAAAGGACAATAGAGCATAGTCTCATGAAGTCAGAATCTTTTCCGTACGCGGACGGTGAACCTGATGAAAGAAGGGGACAAGAAACTTCAGATGGTTCCAATCGTTCTCACACAAAAATGAATCTTGGGGTGACGATACTAGCATCAAGGTTTGCTGCAAACACAAAGAGAGGAGCTCAAAAAATCAAAGATATGGAGATGCCAAAGTTACAAAAGCCTGAGGATCCTGACTTTTCTGTTGATGATGACTAACTTATTTTTAATCAGGATAGGGTATTTACTACTACAAAAACTTCTATCTACATTGGATCAATTCCGTGTTCTTATTAGAAAACCTTCTCAGCGATCTAGAAATACTAACAATTGATCTCATTTAACTATAGGCAAAGAACCTAATGGGGAAAAGAGATGGTTTGGTTATATATTATGTGCAATAGTATTTTCCAAAGCTGTATCTTGTGTACTAACCTGCATCAGAATTCAGTTCAGTAGACCATTTGAACTATGATCGATGGGTCGTTTATCTGTCAATTTATCTCATTCTAAGTTACGATTTCAAATTAAGAGGAGGACGACCCGATGCGAAGTGATCAGAAATGAGGGATGTTTTTCTTCGATAACAGTGCCTCTGTTCCAGCATTTATATTACATATCAAACACGACCTAAGGGACTGGTAACACTATAATGAGGAGGTGCCAAATACGGCAAGAATAAAGGTTGCCAGCTTCCTACTTCCTAATGTAACGAGTCCTGAATTGATACAAATGGATTTTGGAGTCATCTTCAATACAGCAGTATGTACAAGCCATGGCCTAAATATACCAGACAAGGTAAAATTATACAATAAGCATTGAAAGCTGGTTATAGCCATGCATTCAAAATATTGAAGCCTATCTCCATCGAATAACCACGGGTCAGTACTTGTCTAGGTCATAGAACTCTATATTCTTGTACTTTTGGGAGATTATTTCTGCTTGAACTTTTCTTGCAGTGTCTGTTGCACAACCAACAAGAATAAGGACAGAAGTGCCTGCGAATCCTCGAAATGCAGTCAAGTGTGTGGTTTGTTCAATAACAGCAGGGCCAGCTGCCAGGATAGCCAAAAATCCTGAACCTAGAACAGATATCCGACTAAGAACCTAAAATATAACCAAGGAAATGTGAGTTAAGTAAGTATAGCAATGATGTCAAACAAGTGATGATTTTTTATGCTGGAACTTGATACTATGAATAATTATACATGGAACTTGAAGATGAAGACTAACAATACCAATGATTGGGCAGAAAAAGGAAGAGACCACTTTACCGTTTTAAGAAATGCGGCTGTACTTTTACCCGGTCGGACTAATGGAATTGATGCACCTTGCCGCTTCAACTGTTCACTCACATCATCGGGATCCAATTGTAGAAAGGTGTAGTAATAATTGAAGAAGGCGATTAATAAGATATTGGTAGGAAGATAAAACGAACCTGCAAATGTCCTACCTCGTTATGGAACTCTTCAAGTAGCAAAAGTATGCAGAGCCAAATGCAAACTGTTGACAGAATAAACTGACATTGAATTCTTTATTACCACTCTCTTTTCTCTCAACTCCATCTTGACTCATTTTCTTAAATTTTGGTCAATTCTGTAGATTATGCCATGAGAATTCCACCAATGGAACTGGACTGAAGGATGAATCAAGCAATTATTCATTCCCTTACCAAATATGACCCATGAATATATTCCCTAATAATGGAGACAACGAATCTAGAGGACAGAAAGAGACTAGCCTGGTAACCTTATAATGGATAGTATTGGGTACCAAGCATGGCCGATGCTCAACAGCTAACAAATTTATGCAGTTAAGACAATGCCTAAAATTGGCTCCAAAGAAAATTAATTTGTAAATGATAAAATGATAGAAAACTCTAGCTTAGTATGCTAGAGGTGAGTATATTATTGAATATAACCAGTGTTAACACTGCTATTACAAAGTTAGTCCACAGACCACTTCCTATACCAGAGCTAGTAATGCTCCTGAGGGATAATATGGATTCTCTCTGCCTAGAATGTTACTCCTTTCTTCAGCTTACTGCCTTCCTCCTCCCTTCCCACACAAAACAGGCCTCTCACCATTCTCTCACCATTCTGTTATGCCAGCTCATCTATTACTAACTGACTAACTAACTTCCCCCTCTACCCTCTTTCTTTCTCCTCGAGTACACTCTCCATATCCTAGGTTTATTCCCTTTTTTGTCCCCACCCCTATTAGTCCTAACACTGCTCCCCTCTGGAAGAACAACCTTGTCCCCAAGGTTGTGTTGAGGAAATTGACCGCGAATGACCAGTTCATCTTCCCATGTAGCATTCTCCATAGGTTTGCCTTGCCATTGGATCAACCATTGGCGGATTGAAGTCCTTGCCTTAGAGATTTCCCTGCTAGCTAACACTTTTTTTGGTTCTATTATATCCTCCAATTCCACCTCCAGGCCTTCAGGTAGAGTAGTTTCCACTGAATAGTTTCCCACCGCCTTCTTGAGTTGGGATACATGAAATACCGGATGAATCCTGGAGTGTGGGGGTAATCTAAGCTTATAGGTGACAGCCCCATACTTCTCCACAATCTGAAATGGGCCAAAGCATCTGGCTGATAACTTCTGGTTAATACGCCTAATTACTGACACTTGCTTATGGGGGGCGAAGCTTGAGGAAAACCCACTCTCCCACCTGAAAAGCTTGCGGAATCCTTTTCTTGTCTGCATGTTTCTTCCTTTGCTGTTGTGCCCTGATGAGATTATACTTAAGTTGATTCAATGCTTCATCTCTATCCAATAATTCTCTAGCTACAGCCTCTACTTTCGTCTCCTCTTGTGAGTATCACACCAATGAAGGAGGTTTCCTACCATAAACCACCTCAAATGGGGTTGAACCCGTAGATATGTGGAATGTGATATTGTACCACAATTCTGCCCATGCAATCCAAAAAGACCAAGTTCTAGGCTGTTCTGAAGCGAAACACCTCAAGTAAGTCTCCAAGCACCGGTTTAAGACTTCTGTTTGTCCATTCGTTTCTAGGTAGTAAGCGGAGCTCATTTTCAGCCTTGTACCCTACAAACGAAATAACTCTCTCCAGAACATACTAACAAACAAAGGATCTCGGTTGCTGATGATGGATTGAGGTACTCCATGTAAGCGAACCACTTCTTTGACGAATACTTCAGCCACAGTCTTTGCAGTATATGGGTGTTTGAGTAGGATGAAGTGGCCATATTTAGACAATCTGTCCACCACGACCAGCACAGCTTCATAACCCTTAGATTTAGGAAGTCCAGTAATAAAATCCATCACAATTTCTTCCCAAACCTGATTCGGAATGGGCAAAGGTTATAGCAAACCTGCAGGGGATGTGACAGCATATTTCTGCCGCTGACAAGTGTCACAAGATTTGACAAATTCCTGAACACATTTCTTCATGCCGATCCAATACAAATTACTTGCAATTCGTCTATAGGTTCTTAGAAAACCTGAATGTCCTCCCATCGGAGACGAATGAAACTCCTTTAAAAGAATTGGGATGTACCCCGAAGAAGCTGAAATCACCACTGTCCCATTGTACCTTAAGACTCCTTGCTGCCAGACAAACCCAGGTCGAGAATGAGGATTCTGCTGCAGATCCTTAATAATTCCACACAACGTAGAGTCTTGTTACACCTCCTGTTGTAGGTTTCGGCCCTCCATCGATTGTGGATAAGAGATGATAGTTTTCAACTCTCCTTCATCATTTATCCTTGATAATGCATCAGTTGCCTTATTTTCTGGTTCGGGTTTATAAACGACTTCAAAATGATAGCCTAAAAGCTTAGCCATCCAACATTGTTGATCTGTAGTAGTTACCCTCTGTTGCAACAAGTGTCAAAGACTTTTCTGATCCGAAAACACCACGAAGGATCTTCCTAACAAATAATAACGCCAATGGTGCACAGCTAACACCAAGGCCATTAATTCTTTCTCATGCGCCGATTTGGAAAGATTCCCTCCGAAAGTGCCTTACTATAGTAGGCAATGGGCCTCCTATTTTGCATTAACACTGCACCCACTCCTTTTCCCAAAGCATCACATTCAATCTCAAAGGGTTGGGCAAAATTAGGAAGAGCTAATACCGGCAATGTAGTCAATATCTTCTTTAAAGCCTCAAAAGACTCTCAAGCCCTTGCATTCCAATGAAATCCTTCTTTCTTTGTCAAATCCGTGAGCGGTTTCGCTATTTTACCATAGTTCATGATGAACTTACGGTAATAACCCGTCAACCTAAGGAAACCCCTCACTCCTTTAACATTACGAGGAATGGGCCACATTACTATACTCTGAATTTTTGCAGGGTCAACTGCTACTCCCTCACTAGAAATAACATGACCTAAATAGTCAACCGATTGTCTCCCAAAAGTGCACTTGTCTTGATTTACCACAAATTGATTCTATTTTAACACCTCCAATACATTGGACAGATGTAACAGATGAGTACTCCAATCAGCACTATACACCATAATATCATTAAAAAAAAAACCAGAACAAACTTTCGAAGGAAAGGTCTAAAAATGTCGTTCATCGCCGATTGGAATATGGCCGGTGCATTGGTCAATCCAAACGGCATTACTAGAAACTCATAGTGACCATCATGTGTTCGGAAAGCGGTTTTGTGAATATCGTCCTCCATAACTCTGATCTGATGATACCCCGATTTAAGATCCAGTTTAGAGAAAAAATAAGCTCCGTGCAACTCATCCAAAAGTTCCTCCACTACCGGAATGGGGTATTTATCTGGTACTGTAACCTTGTTCAAGGCCCTATAATCCACACACATTTGCCAGGACGTATCTTTCTTTTTAACCAGAATTACGGGACTGGAATAAGCACTTGAACTGGGTCGTATAATTCCTAACTGTAGCATCTGCCGAGTTTGTTTCTCAATCTCATCTTTATGATGATGAGGGTATCTATAAGGTCTTACACTGATTGGACCTTGTCCCGGTTGTAAGACAATAGAGTGAAAATGATTCCTTTGAGCTGGTAATCCTTGAATCTCTCGGAATACCTTTGGAAATCCGTTCAGAACTTGATTCAGCTCTTGCTGCTCTCTACTGCCCAGTTGCATCTGATGTCTTTCCTTACTTCCCTCGAAATCCACTGATGGAACAACATTTTGTAAACTTGCTAGTAGACCATGCAAAGGTACTAGACCTTTGTCACACAATTGGCCCTTTTTCTGTGGTGTCTCGCTGTCAGCCTTACCACACAATTCTACAGTTTGACACGCATGTTGGAATTGCATTGTCATGTCCTTCCAATCCACTATGACCTTCCCCAAAGTCTGCAACCAAGCAACTCCCAAAATTACATCAATTCCTCCCAAATCCAGTATATATGCCTCTATCTCCAAGTCTAGCTCCCCTAGCCGAATAGGAACCCCTATACATCTACCTTTGGCCATCACCTTGTGGCCATCACCCAACCTTATTCCCAAAGTTCTGGTAAGCTCTGTAGTTAATCCCAAACCAGTAGCCAATTCGAGGGAGATGAAATTGTGGCTAGCTCCACTATCCACCAATACCACAATGGGAACCCCGAATATTTGTCCTTCCAACCTCATGGTCTTGGTTTCAGACATCAGAGCATTGTGCACTCCGAAAACCCCCCATGATCCTACACTCTAATGCCACGTCATCTTCTTCTTCTTCCTCCACCTCCACTGCTATTATTTCTCCTTCTTCATTTAACGTCTCATTATCGTCCAAAACCAGCAGTCAGAGCTGTCTCTCGGCGCACTGGTGTAACGGATGGAACCTCTCTCCACACCGAAAACAAAGCCCCTTAGCCTTTCGGTCCATAAGTTCCTGATATGAGATATGATGCAACCCTCAATTCTTCTCAGTCGGTGACCTCTTGTCCCCCTTTACTCTCCTCACCTGCGCTGTCGGGGGCGGCCGATTCATTGCCTGGGTATGGGGTCGATACCTAGGAGTTTTTCGGGTTCGACCCACTCCATATTCTCCAGCCATATGCGTTCACCCGTGAAGTTGGAGTGACCCGATTCCAGTCGATTCGGGTTAACCCGAAAATGGTTCTTCAAGCTGCCCTCTCGACGTAAACTCCATGGACGTTGTCGCGACACCCAACTCTCCTCACCGCACACTTCTTCTTCCACAAACCTACTTTCATCAGTTGATACCTATTCATCGGATTGAAAGTGCGCACCCTTCTCCTAATGTCCGATCTCAGCCCACTCATAAAATATCCCATGAACTGCTCCTCTGGAAGTTGACCCACTTGAGACAAGATGAATTCAAAGGCTTCGATGTATTCATCCACAGTGTCGGTTTATTGTAGGTCAAAAAGCTCTTCATAAGGATTCTCGAACCTCCTACCTCCATAACGATCTATTAATGCTTTCTTAAGCGTCTCCCAACTCAAGCCAGTCTCTGTCTCCCTTAAAAGATTAAACCAGTGGATGGTTTGAGCCCTCCATGCTTAAAAGGGCCAGTTTGATCCTTACTGGCCCTTTTATGAACCTCGAAATACACTTCTGCTCTGATGATCCATCCCACAGGATCAGACCCATCAAACATGGGTAGCTCCACCTTACGTATTGACATTCTGTACTCATCCATATCAGCAGAGGGTTCCCACGATTGTCTGGATCGTTGAGGATGTTGATTAATCCTATCACCAGATGGCATTTGCCCTTTCCGAACTGTATCACTCCCCTGTCCTTCCTCTAGTCTCTTACCCATCATCTTACTCATCTCCGTAACAATGCTTGTTGCATTTCCCCCATCGCCAATCGCATGGACGATTGAATGTCTTCTATTCCAGCCTCCAAACTCGCCATACGTGATTCCAGTACATCTACTCTGTCGGACATCTTAGGTGGCATGAATGACAATCGGACTCTGCTCCTGATGAATTTTAATCCGGCAAGTCGGACCAATGATAGAAAACTCTAGCTTAGTATGCTAGAGGTGAGTATATTATTGAATATAACCAGTGTTTAACACTGCTATTACAAAGTTAGTCCGCAGACCACTTCCTGTACCAGAGCTAGTAATGCTCCTCGGGGAGAATATGGATTCTCTCTGCCTAGAATGTTACTCCTTTCTTCAACTTACTGCCTTCCTCCTCCCTTCCCACACAAAACCAGACCTCTCACTATTCTCTCACCATTCTGTTATGCCAGCTCATCTATTACTAACTGACTAACTAACTTCCCCCTCTACCCTCTTTCTTTCTCCTCGAGTACACTCTCCATATCCTAGGTTTATTCCCTTTTTTGTCCTCACCCCTATCAGTCCTAACATAAAACATTTTAGAATTTATTTTATTTATCAATAGATGCAACTGGTAGAGAATTCTCACCTCCTGGGTTAAGAGCCAATGCAGCCTTCTTCAAAGCAGATATTCCAGTGAACCGAGCAAGAGTGCCAGGAAGAGCCAATGTTGATGTAGAAAATATTATTGGCATCACTCCTGAACTATTTACCTGTCCAATTTAATATTGTAAGAAAAATAAAATGACACTAATTAAATGTCTGGTAAGCTACAAGCAAATATAATTTCATATACCATATAATGACAACAAAAACTCCAAACAAGATCTTTATTTTATAACACCCTTATGACAACTTGTATTCAAGGAAATGGCATAACAGAGCACTCAAAAGATGTATTGGTGACAAATACTATTTAAACACGTTAAAGATTTTGAACTCTTAGGATTTGAAGAGAAACAATAGCAAGATTCTGGGAATGCAAACCTTGAAGGGCAAGTAAGCAGATTTTTCAAGCCCACCACTTCTGCTAGCATATCTTGAGGCATAATTTAATGGAATCTTTCTCTCTGCTTCCTGAAATACAATAAGTTACAACATTCTTTTCGTTCAAATGCTCAGGTCTTGGGGCTAAACAAAAAACAATTACCTGAACATACACAATGCCAAGGACTAACAAGAAGAATGAGATAAGGATGGTAACAAGTCCAACATAGTTACCATCCTGATATGCCTGTGCCACTGTTCGACCGAGAGATGCGGGTAAGTAAGAGATAATGCTTGTGAATATCAAAAGTGATGTTCCATTCCCGAGTTTTAGATCAGAAATTCGTTCCCCGATGTATGTTGTAAATACAGATCCAAGTGTCAACAAAGTTACAGATGACAGAACCCACTCTGTGCTGAAGTCATTGACATATGGACGAAGATAAAGAACCTGGCCAATTGCCTGCCATAAGAAGTAAAATAGTCAAAGATGCAGCCAAAAGAGAGCTCAATGTTCCAACGTTACAAATGCACTATTAGTGAAAGATTTGCCTGAATGGGATGGCTAAGCTCACTGCTCACTTTCTCAGAATCTCTTAACATGTAACATGAACAACGTTACTATCTAACAACCCAAATGGAAGCCAATCAAGTTGAGGTGTCTTTGTTCAAGAAAGTTAACTTGATATTAAACTGAAATAGATTGAGTAGCTCACAACATGTACAAAACCAGTGAGTAGCTCACCTGCACTATTGCAAACCCAACTGATGCATAGCGAGTATACTGAAGAATCTTTTTCCTTCCTGCCTCACCCTCTCTTTTCTGAAGATCTTGCAATTTAGGATAAATTTGGGCAAGAAGTTGAAAAACAATCTGAGCATTGATAAAGGGAACAATACCAAGAGAGCATATCCCAAGTCTACCAATGCCTCCTCCAGAAAATGAATCCAAAGTGCTTAATAAGCTATTCTGATCCAAGTTTCCAGCAAAAGCCTCACGATTTACCCCACCAAGAGGTATGTATATTCCAAGACGGGATAAAGCCAAGAACCCCAGAAGCTTGAGAAACTTTCCTGGAAGTGGACCTTTAAAGAAATCCCCAAAATCAATGGAACTGTCCTCAATTGCAGCTGCAAGTGTGAAAACATTCTGTTTAATGCTAAGAGCTGAAATTCAAATTTCCAATTGCAATATGTTAAAGCTAGACAATCAAACCAGAATTGCACCTGCAACTCCCCGAGCTGAAGATTTATCCCTTTTTGTACTTGAATTGCTGTCAAGTATTGGTGACAAGAAAGCTAGAACACCATCCCAAGCAGTATTTAGACAAGAATGTGCATCTGAACTAATACCCAGTGGATCAAAAACTGAGCCCTCAAAACTGAGAAGAACAAAAGTCAGCCAGAGATAATATTGATGCCATTGCAAAGTAAGAAGGCATCTGCAAACTTTATGTAGGAAGAAACAGCATTGATTGCATCATCTGATCATAAAAATATAATACTAAGCTTCAACATCCTAAAAACTTATTCATGGCCCTTACAAAGCAAAACAAAGTAGAAGAACCAATTTTACATCAGGTAAGCTGATGGAAATTCAATTTCTGAATTTGTCTCTTAGCCGGAACAAAGCTATATGATAGCATCCAATTTTTCCAACAAAGTTCATGAGTTGGAGATAAGTGGACTAAAAATCCATGCGCAGCAACTGGTCATATTGTATGTGCCAATTGGGACTCAACGGAGCCATTTACCAAATAACATCACATGCATTTCTTGGAGCTGCAGTGTATAACAAACCTATGGAACTTGAGGAATGATGGAATACAGTAAAATATGCAACATTTGATTTGAATGAGTCTTGAGTGGATATATCACAATAAGTTCAGTTATGCCTACTTACTTAAAAATAAGAATTACAGTACATATCTGGTGTGAAGCTAAATAAAAGTTGGACCCGGTATGAGGGAGCGTGGAGGAGATTATCAAATAACTCTACATCACGGTGATGAGTTTATTTTTGATATTTATTGTCTTGTACAACAACAATCAGCAATTTCAAAGTGCAAAAAGAAAAAACTTTTCTTGAGGGAAGTAAGCCTGATAATTTTGAGAGCATGTTCTCGATCAATATGAATCAAAAGCTCAAAGGGATTAAGCAACGATAATTTATAAAACTGTCCCTAAAAATAGCACTTCTGATCCCATTAACAAAATTCTAAAAACATTTTGCTTACAAACTCCATTTTTGCAAATTACTATGGTCCTAAATTCATCTATTTGAATAAATAATCCAGACATTAATCGTGCAAGAATTCCTACGGTAAATACTGATAGCAAGCAACAATTTTCCAAGAGAAAGAAAGAAAAACAAGCACTTTACAAACGGTTAACCTTATAGCAAAACGAAAGCCTACATAATGCAACAACTCTAGGGAAAGAACCAACAGAGACGGCTCAGAGAGGTCCACAATTCACATAGTAATCACTACTAGAGAAAGAAGAGACTAGAAATTGAAAATTCTGAAAAGGGTTATTGCATAATTACCCATTGGAGTTAGGAGCAGTGTTCCATGGCTTAGTAGTGGCAGTAGTTTTAATTTGGGGAGACGAAGCAGCTCTGCAGGGTAAGGTTTTAAGCCGATAAGAGGGTCTGGTAAAAATGTGATTGGAAGTTGGCGATGGAGAAGAGTGATTGAAGAAAGACACGGAGGAGCAGAAGCAAGTAGCTGCAGCTTCTTTCACAGTTATCAACATTATCTCTTCCAAGTCAGTGAACTACCACTCCAAATACAGGAACACAGTTCTCGTACACATGAGACTTGGTCAAAACTCGTAAGTACTTTCAGATTCGGAGTTTTATTTTATTTTATTTTATTTTATTCTCTTGTGATATAAAGGGATAGTTCTTTATTCTATTAAATTTTGATTAACAAATAACGAAAAAATATAATTAATTAAACATTTCTTATACGAGGATTTAACTAATTTTTAAATTTAAATCAAACTATTAAAATTTAATTTTAATCAATAATTTATTATAATTAACTT